>JAQQSZ010018229.1:0-10623 GCA_028646595.1 Phalanger gymnotis | reverse complement strand
CCCGTTAAACTAAGCCCATTTTGCCTTACTGGCACAGATGGTCTTCAGGGAGTTGAATGATTTTTAAGTTGTATTTTACAGGTCAGTCATACTTGACAGTAGACATCTCACTTGTTCTTTTGACTTTGTTCTAATATTTCTTGCTGTTTCATTGAATCATTGAGTCCTGTTCACCACATTCTATTTCTCAGGGTATCGACTATTTGGTTGTCCATTTTACATTCTAAGGAGTTTATTCTCTTCCTAAGTTTTCTGATTTCCTTTCATCTTTTATGGTAGCTCTTTCTTTATTTCTTGCATTCCTTGTGACCAATCTAATCTTTTATCTGATCTTCTACTCATAATTATTTTGGAGCCCTTTCTCTCCTTTGAGATTTTATCTGGAATTCTTTTAGTCATTGTATTTCTTGTTGTTGTAGGATTTTTCCCCTGGTTTGCTCATCCATAGATTCAGTTCTTTCTCTGCTTTTTATAAGGACCAAGATTTCTCTCTTCTTTGCACTGTTGGCTAGGTCTCCTACTGCAGCACCAAAATATTGAGGCTAGGTCCCACCTTAGCATGAATCAGGAAGACTCTTTCCTATAATCCCTGCTTATGAATTGACTTTAGGTCAGCCCTGTTTTCTTCTACAGGCTTAACCTGTGATCACAGTCCTGGATTTGGACCAGGAAGTAGACACAGTGTTATTACCAAATCTCACTCCCTGCTGAAGCCTGCAGAGTTTGTTTCTCCTCTTGGGCTGAACAAGACACTGGTCATGCTGATCTTTTTGACTTTTTTGTGTAGGCACTTACTGGAGGTCCATAGGTTCAGGCCTTAACACGTTGAATGTTTCTACTGAGATTGCTGGTTTCAGTCTTGTGTTTTCAGTGGTTTCTTAGAGCAGTTCACCACCTGTCATAGATAATGGCTTCTGGCTTCTGCACAGGTCTTAACCCTCAGAACATCTCCACCTGAGTTGGTACTGACTTTAGGCCAATCTCCTCAGGTGTCCCATATTCTTAACTGTGCTGGCTTTGGCCCAGTTTTCTTAGCCTGTCACTCACCTGTAGATTTCAATCCTTGGGGTGACCCTTATTTCAAGATCCATCAACTTGTATTGTCCTTGATAGATGGAGGAGCTAAGTGACATTTTTCTTTGATTCTGTGGTTTTATATGGTATTTAGGGATGTGGGTTTGCCTAGAATCTTTTACTTAGCCATCTTAACCAGAACTCTCTAGAGTGGATTCTTGGAAAAACTCTAAGATTCTGTTTCAGTGACACCAGACATAGCTATATAGGAATCAAAGGAGAGGGAAGCTTGGTAAAAGTATCACCATTCAACTATTCATAGCTAAACAAAGAAACAAACAGAAAGGAACTAGACTATTTTAGAAGAACTGGAAAGACTATATCACAACTTAAATTTTATGCCAACTACATATTAAATCCAAGGTTTTTTTTTTAAAAAAAAAGCTTTGCAAGAAATTATGCTCCGCAGTGCCAAGTATCATTAAACAAATATCATTATCACCAAATACATGTGGGGAAGGAGGGAAAGAAGGCATGAAGGTTTGTTTCTTTTATGCCAAGTCAGGCTAAACACTTTGTAATGTATTTGAAATAAAACCTGAAATAGGAAAGCAGGGAGGAGAGAGGTCAGGAGAATTTATAATTTGTGGGAATAATTTCACACCACATAGATGTCTAGAAAATGTTAATATAGTTGAATGAAATCCTTGAATTGAGCATTGTACAAATGGCAGTTTCAATTATAAAAAAATCTTTCACTTAAAGTTATTCAGTGAAAAATAGCCATTATAAGGCTTTCAAAATAATTGCCCATCAGAGAACATGCATTTTACATATGTATAGATGTTGTTGTTTAGTTGTGTCTGATTCTTCATGACCCTATTTGGGGTTTTCTTTTCAAAGATACTGGAGTGGTTTGCCATTTCCTTCTGCAGCTCATTTTACAGATGAGGAACCGAGGCAAGCAGGGTTAAATGACTTGCCCAGGGTCACACAGCTAGTGAGAATCTGAGGCCAGATTTGAACTCAGGAAAATGAGTCTTCCTGACTCCAGGCCCAGCACTCTATCCATTGCACCCCCTTGTCGTCCATTGCAAAGTATCCAAGATGGTCATAAGTCCTAGTTAATCTGAGGGTCTTAGGGAAATATACTGCCTGCAGTTTAGTAAAGAGTGAGCATATATTCTGGAGGAAGAGACAGTTTTTGCATCATGGTTGAAGGGAGATCCTTTGGCAGGAGGGTTGGTGCGGCTAGACACAATTTCACTGAAAAGACAGCTGAGAAGGTCTCTCTTCAGGATAGGTAGTTTGTAGAGTGGTAAAGTTGTTCTCAGGGCAGCTAGGTGGCACAGTGGATAGAGCACCCACCCTGTAATCAGGAGGATCTGAGTTCAAATCTAATCTAAAACACTTGGTAGCTGTGCAATCCTGGGCAAGTCACTTAACCCCCATTTGCCTCAGTTTCCTCATCTGTAAAATGAGCTGGAAAAGGCAAACCACTCCAGTATTTTGCCAAGAAAATCCCAAATGGGAGTCACAAAGAGTCAGACATGACTGAAAAAAAACCCTAAAATAAAAGCAAAAACAAAGTTGTTCTCAGCAAGGACACTACTTTGTGTTCAGGCAATATGATCCCTGCTTTGAATGTTGCACAGACATCCTGAAACATATCTCACATGTTCAGTCCTCAAATATTCAGTCCTTCCTAAGACCCCACTATATCAGTTAGGATTTTAACTCAAGGTAAGGTAGGACAATTTTCTATTTTCTTTTTTTATTTTTTCCCAATTTTCTATATTGCCTCGAACAGTCTGGGGGACTTTTTATATAAAAAGATTTTTATGTTCAAGCCTCTGTCTTGCATTGGAGACCTGGAGAAGAGGAGGTGCAGGATATAAAAGCTTACCCTTCCTGGCAGAACCCTGAAAATACAAAGGGGTCAGTGGAATGTTTGGAGTGGTCCTTTGTGTTTGGGAGAGGGGTAGAAAGGAAGCCAGAAAGTACTAGACAGGAATGCTCTGAGGGGGCCATAAAAACTTCTCGTCTTCTGGGTACTCCTACTTTTTCCAGAAAGCCATGGGTAGAAAACAGACTTTCTGGGGCAAGGGGGTTATCAAAATGGGAAGAACAAAAGAGCCAGATGATACATAATTGTATCATATATTAGATGTAGTTCTGAGTATCTAGGTCTGTTCCTGGGTTGCTTTCCCTGTTTTGTTCTCTTTTGTTGAGTATATCCCTGGAGAAGTTTTGTTTTCTGGACTATGCCCAAGATGTTAGGCTCGAAATACTTTAAGGCTAGACAATGATAACTCTGTATCGCAAGGTCAGTGATAGCTGTGTCCCTAGTGGCATGCCTGTTTCTGAAGTTGCAGATCCCTTGCAGTCAGAAGTCATGGGACCTTGACACATGGTTATGTATGTATGTGTATCTAGACACATTCTGCTCACTAACGACAGATATACATTATATATGTAAGAGGGAAAGTTGGTACTTGACCTATGGATTTCCCCTGATAAGTATTAACATTTTAGAAAGTGAAGCTCTTGATTGAATCTAAAGGAGAAACATTTTTGGCTGGTCTGAAAATTTGTCACATTTCTGAGGACCCTTAAAAGTTGGGAAAATAGATCTTGGTGGGCAAGAGGGAATTTTCTCTCTTTTTCTCCACACCATTGTGCATGGTATGTAGCTGCAGAACTATTCAATTAAAATGAGACCCAATACAGCGTCAGTGAGAAGACACAGAGATCAAAAGCAGAGAATATAAGTATGGCTAAGGTATATTCGTGCAAAGGGGGAGGGACAATTCATTTCTCTTATGCTTTCATTGAGGGTCATTAACGTCCTGCATCGCTCCCAGTTATTCTGGTCTTGAAGTCTCAGCCAGATGATTCTCCACAGATAGCTTCTGGACATTGCTTAGTTTGGTCTGCCCTGCTTCCAGCTTCTCATTAACCTGGAATCTTTAGTGGTTTTCACTCTAGCAAGGAGGCTGTGCAGACTATATGGATGTGTTTTTATTTCTCTGAGGAGCAGGAAGCAATCAGAAATCTCTCTCAGTCAGTGAGGCAGTAAATATTCATTAAGCTCCTATGTGCCAGACACTGTGCTAACCACTAAGTTTAATAAGAAAGGCAAAAGACAGTCCCTGATGTCAAGGAACCCACAGTCTAACGGAGGAGACAACATGAAAACAGTTTTGTATAATCAAGCTATATATAAGATAAGTTAGAAATAATCAACAAATTGAAGATACCAGAATTAAGGGAGATTGGGAAAGGCTTTCTTTCTTTCTGGCAAGGCAATTGGAGTTAAGTGACTTGCCCAAGGTCACACAGCCAGTACATGCATCAAGTGTCTGAAGCTGGATTTGAACTCAGCTCCTCCTGACTCCAGGGCCAGTGTTCTACTCACTGTCCCACCTACATATATGTATATGTATGTGTACACAAATATACATGAATATGTATATAATTATGTCACATATATAATTGAGTATGCTGTTACACACACATACATAATATATATATAAATATATATATATTATGTAGCACCCAGGTGCTAAGCTAGCACACATGGTCATCCAGAAGTAGTTGGGCAGTACTGGTATGCTCTGTTATATGTATGCATTATGTACTTAATACATATATAACATACACATATATGAATGTATATGTACACACATAAATGTTAATAAATGTATAATTATGTATGCATATATAACTGAAAAAGAATCTATTCCTCTTCCTATCTTAGAGGGCCAGGAGAGCTGAAATTCTGAGAGGGGCAAGACGTATGTACAGTTTGCTGTGGAACAAACGAGGCTCTTCAGCTACTGTAGTGTGCAGAGGTTGGAGGTGCTAGCACTTGGCTTTCTCTGCCTCCATTTCTTCATCCAAGCAGTTCCCACCACAGGATGATCAGAGGCTGAATGGTCATTAGCTTCACTACCACAACTGAAAGATAAGAGGATCTTTTGGAGCTGAGCTGACTGAGGAAGACCTGAGTACAAATTCCACCTCAGATGCTTCCTAAATTATATGATCCTGGGTAAGTCAGTCTTATTTTCCTTATCTATAAAATGGAGGAAATAATAACAACTTAACTACAGGGTTGTTTTAAGGATCAAATGATATAATATATATAAAGCACTTTGCAAACTTTCAAGTGTTCTACAAGCATCATTTAAATTCTGTTGCTGCTATCACAGGCGTGAGATATGTGACCACTCTGAGCCGCTGGAGAACTGGCTGTGGTAGTCATCGTTTTCTGGGAACTGCAAATGGTGAAACTTCCCTCTCTTTTCTTCCATCTCTTTCTCCCAGGGGGAGTGTGCTTCCATTCTAAAGCTTATCTCCATTTACTCTAAAAGCCAGTATTAAAGTTGCCTTTAATCCAGTACATCACTCTCTCAAATCACACTTGGACGACCAGGTTGGATCACCATATGGCAGCTAGCTGGTGCTCCCCTCAAAGCAGTAGGATGACCCTGAGGGTTGGAGATGTAATCTTCCATCAGTGTGTTTCCCCCAATGATTATCAATACATATCAATTAGTTAGCCAGACTTAGCTTTTAGAAAGGGGCATGGTAAGAACATTTGGTACAAAAAAAATGTCCCCTCCCCCACCCAAATCTGTGACATACTCTCCTATAAGTATAGACGAGAGTCCAGGGGAAAGTTGGGTCAGACTTATAGTGCATGTATTGAAAGGGGTAATTCATAGCTCTTGGAAGTCCATTTTTTGGAATTCCTTTCTTTCTCCTTAGTGGGGATCTTATGAAGTTCCCTTTTGATGGAATAGTGTGGCTTTCTGTAGGGCTCCTTATAGAATCCTGAAGCTGGCTTTCTTTGGGACATTTCTGTCTTCAGTTCCCAATACAGACAATGATATTACTTGTTCTGGGGATACTGCTAAGATACCTATTGGGAGTCCCAAATCTAAACTTTAAAAGTACACGATGATAATTATCATCTGACCAAATATGAGGAAGGGCCAGGAGACAGAAGTTCTTTACCACCTCACCCCAAATGATGTCGTCTCAGGGGCTTGTAATGTTAATGGAATAGGAAGATCTTCCCCGTTCATGAACAGGCCTGTGTGACCACATATGTTCAATCATGGATGTCTTGGCAGTGGATATGGAATGGAGCCATGGGGCAGGACCAGAGAGCTGCCTGCTTGGAGACTCAGGCGGGAGCCAGGAGCAGTGGGCCCCTGTGGAAGATCAGCTCTGGAGCTCAGAACTCAGCCCTGGGGGCAAGCGCAAGGCAGGAGTATTGAGTATGCTTTCCTGCTTCATCCCCTGGGATGGTTTGGGACACAGGGGGTGGAGTTGTCTATGGTGGGTAGGGGGAAGGGCCAGGGACCCCCCAAGGACATACCCTGTGGGTTTGATCACCCAGCCACCCCTCAGGACTTGGAAGCAGAGGCTGGAGTGTTGTTAAGACTGGGACTTGGTTCATTTAGAGCATGCCTGCACCTGAGAGTGCTAGGAGGGAGCCTGCAATGGCCATGAGGAGAAGGACACACCCCAAGAGGACTTTACTTGGACATTTTTGTTTTGGATTGAGGGAGGAGGAGCTGATTGCTCGCTCCCCAAAGATTTTGACACCCGAAGAATGTATAGGGTGGGGAGTATGTTATGTTATGTTATGTATGCTTTGGTGTTTAAGGCCATGTGGCCACCCTGCTAATGAGTTCTTTTGTGTTTTGCAAATGTAAAGTTCATGATGTGTTTATTTTGTGGGAATTATGTTGTGCTTATTTCTTAAGAGATGTTAATGTCTTTGCCCCTAAAGTCCCATTGGCCTATGTAATGGACATGTAAGATCTTGGGGCCAAATGTATTGTTAATGGAATAGGAAGATCTTTCCTATCCATTAATAGGCCTGTGTGACCACATGTGTTCAATCATGGATGTCTTGCTACTTTGACTCTGGCCCAGCTCACAGTTGTGATACATTCTAAGTTACATAGAGCCTATTGGAGAAGAAACTTGCCTAAGGAGGAGCTTGCTTAGGGGGAGGCTTGCTTGTAGGAAGGCTTTCATACCTTTTGGTACTAAGCTAATTAGACACTGAGTCACGAGGGTTGTGATGCCTTCTGGCTTTGAGAAATGTATATATATTCTGAGATTGAGATTTTGCTTTGGGGATTCACTTATAAGAAGGACCTTGTGATTCCCCGGATGGGAGTCTGAGTAGCCATTTATTCAGAGCCCCTCCCCCGCAACTACTCAGATCTATCTGTGCTCCCTCAATCTGGTGGTGCATATAGGTGGTATATTAATTACCTTATTCAGACAGCTAGATCCCTGTCTGTTGGTCTTTGTGCTAATTTCTCTACTTGTATTTTTTCTGTTTGTATTTTCTCCATGTTCAAGGTGCTGATCTTTCCCCTGAACTAGTAACTGTAATTAAAGTAAGATTGTTGACTCCTTTAAAAACTATCTTTCCTTTAAAAGAAGATCAAAGAATCTATGCTAGCAGGCCATCCTGGATGTGCCAAGGTGCTTGCTATTAATAGGGCCTGGCTAAAATATTCTCTCCTCTAGGCTTGTCCACTCACTTAAATGCTAGACTCTATAATGGTTTACTGTTTCCAACATGTCCCACAAGACATGGCTAGGTTGTTTGCAATTTAATGACTTGATTGATTTAATCAATTAATAATTTGATTAATTTAATGATTTGATTAATTTTCCAAAATATTGAATGATTTGATTAATTTAATTTTCCAATTTAATAATTTTATTGAGAGAAGATTCACAACTAATAAGGTATCAAGAATCTTGTTAGTTACATTAATTAGGGTAGTGTGATTGAATGCTTGATTTAATCCGTCTCTGCCATCACATTGAGCTGTATTATTTTGTTTGCTCAAAGGCAAAGAGGGAAGAAGGTTTTTTTTTCAGTCTTTACCCTTCGTGGTTTATATTCCACTATCCAATGAGTGTAACATATCTGTGTCACAACTTCAGCAACAGTTGTGTCTTTGATAGTGGTGAATGAGAGAGAGCAGTTCCTACTAAGGTCCTTTGCACGACCTACCTACTAAGCCTCTACCTAAGAGAAAATTGCTTGGGAGGATGGAAAAAAGCTTTTGTTTTTTTCCTCCTTGCCCCTCAAGAAGAGGAATACCTTGGGATCTTTAAAAGGTCAGCAGATTTGAACCTTTCCATTCCAATGCAATAAACATTTATTAAGTACCTACTATGTGCGAGGCCAGGACTGCACAACATAATGGCCTGCAGGCCTCTGGCAACCTGTCAAAGGATTTTGGGTGCCTGTGAAAAATGTAGAGGATGTGAAAAAAGTAAAAATGTAACAAGTGCTTTGTCTGTGCCCGGTGTAAGCTGCCTTTTAGTCGCTATTATGCCACCATGTAACTTGGTAGGTGGGTTGCCAGTGCACGCTCTTTCCTGTTTGTTACATGACCCATGGCAACCAAGCATCATCAGTCTGTCTCTAGCCTGAAAGGAGTGAGAGTCATATCTTTTTGCTGTGCTTTTGGTGGTTACTGGTGTTGAACAGGGACAAAGCGAATGCAGCCACTTGCCAACACAACTGATGCCCGACGAGCAGCAACAACTTGAGGGCTTCTTCCCTTCCCTCACTGAGTGGCTACCCTCCAAGTTACATGAGTGTCTGGCACTCTCTTCAAGGTCAATATTTCTTTGTATGTGAGCAGTTGCTGTGGAGATTTTTTGATTATAACATTAAAGTTTTTGGGGGTGATTTTGTAAAATAGATGATAAAAAGAAACAGAAGATTGAATCAGAACATAGAGTATTTAATCTGGAGTGGACAAATAGATACTTGTTTGGTTACATGAGAGACAAAATATTGTGCCTTGTTTGCCAAGAAGTGATAGCCACTTTAGGAGTGGAATACAATCTTCATCGCCATTTTGACTCAAAACATCCTCACAAGCAAATTGGGCACCAATGAAAAACAAATTAAAGTGTCTAAATTGTTGAAAAATCTCAGTGGGGAACAATGGTTTTTCAGGGAAGTAAATTTGGAAAATGAAGCAGCTACTAAAATTAGCTTTCAGATTTCTAAAGAAATTGATTTCAAACACGATTCCAGAGTACAATAAACTGCTGACAAAAGTGTAATATAACTCATTAACTAAATATAAATAGTAAGAATACCTGAAAAATGTATTAAAATCTGTACTGCTTAGCAAAGTAATTTTTTAAACATTAATGTGATTTCATGACAAATAAAAATCTCAAGAAGTATAATTAATTGATATTAATTAAAATTTCCTCTTTTTAAAAAAAATATGATTTATTTGCAAAATAGTTTAATCATTAACTATACCTTTACTTGGAAAGCTGCTAAAAACCTATCTGGGGCCCAAAGAAGTTTAGCCTATTTTAATTTTGGCCCCTAACAACTGCCAAGTTGTGCAGGTCTGTGCTAGGCATGGTTTCAAGTGCTGAGGATACAATTAATTAAAAGAAAGACAGTCCTTGTCTTCAAAGAGCTTACAATCTAATATGGGGAGGGGAGACAACAACCAAAAGGAGTCAGGAAAGGACTGTCCTTTGTGTGGGCATCTTGCTCCATCTTATTCTGTGGAGTCGAAACAAGGGAGGGCAGCAGATGCAAAGTCAAATGTGTAAAAACTCCCTTTTAGGCCTCTATAAACAAAGACATGAGAGGGGAGAGTTTGGTGCTCTGCTCTCCAGCCCACCAATCAGAGGGGAGATGAGGCAGAGGGAGATGGTCTCAATCAAGGCTTAAGCTAGCCATAGCGATGAGATTAGAGGTGATGAGCTCACCCTCCGAGGGGCATTTTGTTCCTTGGAGTCGAAACCAGACAGAGCAGTAGATAGAGAGTGGAGTGATCATCGTCGTCATCCATGGGACAGTAGTAGGTGGTGACAGTGTCTGCATCCAGAACCAAGGACAAACTAGACACACTGAGGGAAAGAAGCTTCAGGACTCTACAAGAATTCCACAATAAAAATAGTCTATGCACAAGGGGAACTTCATGAGTAAGTACCCTGTGAAGGTGAGAAAAAGAATTTCTAGCAACCATGATCTGTAAGTCACTCTTGTCTGAAGTGCTCTGTAAGTCTGAGCCTACTTTCTCTACTCTCTATGGTGGAGAGTGTCCTGGACTTTTGGGAGGATGTTTGTAGAAAATGTCCTTACCATACCGCTTTAGTAAATACCTCTTCTAAAACAGAATCAAATCTGGCCGACTGGCTGATATTTATTAAAATATTAATTTAATTAATTTATTTTATTTAATTAATTAATTTAAATTATTAAAATATCAACTGATATTCATTGGGGGGAAGCACAGTGGTGGAGGCTTGTGAACAAAGCCTAAGAAAGCAGGCTTTTTTCTGGAAGTCTTAGAAGAGCATTCCCAACCCTTTAGAGTCCCCTAGAAGCCTCAGGGGAGAAGTAACAGCTGTCCTCTGAGGGTGGAGAGGAACTCCATATCCTATGCAATATAAGAAAAAACTAATCTTTGGGGCAGGGCCTTAGGATATTGCTCCTACCACACCCTGCCATTCTGCCTTTCTCCAAAAAAATAAATTTGGATTAATGATAGGCAACACTGGGAGGCTTAGGCAGGG
>JAQQSZ010018228.1:0-10623 GCA_028646595.1 Phalanger gymnotis | reverse complement strand
ATATTTGTATGCTGAATTAAAGTAAGCTTGCCAACCCCTTAACCTTGCTCTCCTTATTAAGGCATATCAAAAGAACCTGGGCTTTCTGGCTGTCCGGCAGCTTTCTGGGTGCTGGCTGTGGGTGGATCTGGACCCCCTACAGAAGTTGCTAGCCAGATTGTGGAAACAGTACCATAATTTGATAATATTCTGAGTTCTGAATTCAGATGTAAATATATGAATGATCATTAAGTCAGAAATCTGCCATTCAAGGGAAATGCCACAAGCTGTTCAAAAGGAGTTTGATCTCTAAGATGCTGCAGGTACATTTCTGTGTCTCAAAAAGTTGAGGGTAGAAGCTTAACATAGCTAAAAATCCTCTTGACTCAGTTTCCCCATTGTGTTATTTCCTTTTTGAATAGGACTCTATCCCACCTGGTTAACCCTGAACTTGGCTATAATATTGTGTGAATAAGAGGGAACTTTTCTGTATGATTAGCTGTTCTGGAAAGGAACTACAATTCTTACCTGAAATCAAATAGAACTAAGGATGCTTTATCTTATCATACCTATGTTGAGCCATTCTAGGCCCTAAGGTCTGGAGGACTAGTCTTGGTGCTACTACAACCACATCTCTGCTTCTTCCTGTCATACCAAATCTCTCTAACCATGGCAGGTAAAGTTGTAATTTTTTAATATAATGAATCTTATTGCTGCAACACTCTAGCACTACTATAATAGGATGCAAGTGCAAAATATCTTCCTGTTTTCATTCTAAATTAGTAGGCAATTTTATATCCTAAGCAATTAAGTAAATGAGTTTTAGGGCTTGCTAATAGTTAAATATTTGTATATAAGATTAGCTCTTTGAAATATTTTAGAATAACATTTTAGGATGATATGAAGATGGCATTCTCCTAAGTAGGGAATTAAGACAAAGATGCAAATTTTTTCTAATAAGACAAATATGTAAAAGGATTTTTTAATTAAATGGAGTAACTACTCCATTCTGAATTCTGAACAAAAAAGCAGGATCTGACTTTCTCTAAGAACTAGAATATATACATATAATTGATTTCCAAATGTTTCTAATGAATAATAAGTTTTTAAATTTCGATTAAGGATTTTACATGTAAAATTGAATTGATAATTGTGAAGAGGGTAAAATTATTTTCCTATTTGAAACATCTGTTTGATAATTTTAAGAGACAGAAGGGCCCATTTTACAAGTCATAGATTTTTTTTTAATTTTTTCTTCAGCCTGTTGTTGGAAGTGTCTATATCAGATAGAGGGTTTAAGTAAAGATAGAAACAAGTGGCGCATAATAGCTGAAAATTCTGTGAAGTTTTAGGTGAGTTTTTAATTTGATATTCTTCTTATAGCTTTGTTATTAATAAGATCAGAATCATAAGGCTTTTCGCCACAGAAAAGCAAATTTAGGAGACTGTACTAAATTGTATTGAATCTTATTACTAGCAGATTTTAGCATAATTACCTAGAATTCTCTGTAAGTGACTTGGAACCAGAGACACAAATCCGTTTAGGAGGAGCACCCTTCAGAACTGCCCTGAAAATGAGGCCTATTCCAAAACGTTCAAGAGAAAATGTTTCTAGGGACCAGATGAAATCCACTAATTAAATGGACTTTGGGAATGGTTTACTAGTATACAAGACTCGATGTTATTTAGTATCGATGGTGATTATTGTATTATTTTGACCTTTTCTTTCATGGTATTTATGGTTGCTGAGTTTTCTTGATTACCTTAATGATATGTAAATCTCCCCTCTCAAATTAAGTCCATGGAGAGCTTTCTAAATGTTTTAGTTGTAGACGGACTCAGTTTACCTGTAATTAGTTGTAGCCTGACTCAGTTTACCTATAGAGTTTATTTAACAAGGTTGGTCTCATTATTAGATTAAGTGCCTCTGGTCCCTATTTCCACATATTGAGGTTTCATTAGAATAGGCTACAAGAAACCTATCGTTTGAAATTAAGAAACTCTCTCAGGCGGCAAGTCAGTCCATCTCCTTCCTTCAAATCAAAGTAGATTCTTTAGTGCAAATGGCTTTACCAAATCATATGATCTTAGACCTTATGACAGTGTCACAAAGAAGGGCTTGTGATATCAATAATGAATTTTGTTGTTCTAACATTAACTGGATAGAAAGATTTGTGATAAGCCTACATGAGATCCAATAAGGTACAGCAGAAACTCCCAGGTGACCCCTGGTGGAATCTTTCTTCTTGACTCACTTGGCTACAGGGAAATGGTCTGGTAAATGGGTCCTTATTTCCCTCTGTCTCATTATTCTTTTTAGGCCTTGCCTTAGTTGCCATGTTAAAGCCTATTCTAAACTTGCATCAGAAAAGTTTATGTTAATGCACACTGCTGATAATGACTATGTTAAAAATCTTAGAGAATTGGCTTATGGGTGATCCATGGGAGAATTGTCTCCTATTAATCAAAGAGGGGAATTGAGAAAATCAAATTGACATAGTCTCCATTTTTGTAATTGATTCTGTTCTGTATCACCACTGACATTGTGTATAGCTGCCTAAGTCACATTTCTTTGTCTTTGAGTTCAGTTCAGAAGTTCATAGGTTCAGGAGTTCAGTCTTCCCCTCTGAGTTAAGCTTAAAAGTTAAGTTTTCCTATCAATCATTTTAATTAAAAGAAGTCTGTTATCTCCACAACACTGGCTATCCTTCAAGAAAATCTGATCTGTTATCACTGTGACACTAACTAGCCATACAGGTTGTGGAAATAACCCAGAGATTAATATGTCTGTTTCTATGAGTTACCTTACCAGAAAGGTACACTGGACATAGAGTAAACGTGTTTTCGGAAATGAGCCAATCAGGAGCCTGCAGTGAGCCAAAGTCTTGCTCACTCCCAGATGCCAGTGCTAGTATTCTCTGGCTGACCTTGCTAAGCCGTGCTTCCCTCGCCCCACCCCCCAAAAAAATACTGGCCCAAACCAGTCTTGCAGTGAACTGCTCCTGCAAAATATCCTGTTTCTGCCCACCTGTTCCTAGGAAAGACTGTCCATTCTTTTTCCCAACTCCACCCCAAACCTTCTCTTTGTGGTTTTCGAGCATAAATCTCCCCTGCCTCTCCTGGACTATGGGCTCCTTTTAGGGGCCTCAGCCCTAGGGTCTGATATTCCTCCTAATTAAACTTTTCTGCTTTCAACCCAGCTTGGACTCATTTGCATTTTGAGGGGTGGGCTTTGCCCAGTTGACAAAGTGGGCACCACCAATAAACTTTCCATAGCAACAAGATAGAAGGAGGTATTGCTGCTAACTCACATTCCAAATTTCCAGATAATCATATTGTCCCCCACATCTATGATACTTCTGACTTTGTAAACAGTCATATTGTTTTCCCCATCTATGATACTGCCTTCTAATTTTTGGATGCTCCTCCTTTCGTCCACAAAACTAATCTGTCAGCCCTTATTCAGGATCTTTGGCTTTCTGAGGAACGAAAGATCCCATTTGTTGGTAATACTAGCCTTACCAATACACCGAATTGCATAGGACTTTATTGCTTCAAATTACCTTGATTTCAATAGTGACATCATTTCTTGCCTGGACTATTGCATTAGCCTTCTAACTGATCTCCCTTTTTCAAGCCTTTCCCCATTCCAATATGCCCTCCACACAACTGCCAAGGTGATTTTTCTAAATCTTAGGTCTGACTTCAGGAATGGGGAACCTGTGGCCTCCAGGACACACGTGGCCCTCTAGGGCCTCAAGTGTGGCCCTTTAACTGAATGGATTTGGTCAAAGGGCCATGCTTGAGGACCAGATTCAGTCAAAGGGCCTCATGTGGCCTCGAGGCCACAGGTCCCCCACCCCTGGACTAGATCATTCATTTATTCAAATAGCTCCAGTGACTTCCTATTAGCAGCAGGATCTAATATAAAGTCCTCTGTTTGGCACTAAAAACTTTTCGTCACCTGGCCCATTCCTACCTTTCTAAATTCATACTTCACATGTTCTCAATCCAGCTATACTAGCCTACACACAGTAACATGACAATCTACCACACACGCGACCATCTCAGTGTCTTTGAACCAGCTGTCTCCCATGTCTGGAACTCTCTGCCCTCTCAACACTGTCTCAGTTCTCTTGACTTCCTTCAAGATTCAGCTCAAATCCAACCTTCTACCAAATGCCTTTCCTGATTCCCCCAGATATTTGTGCCTTCGCTTCTCACATTACCTTCCATTTGCTTTTTACTTCTCTTACCTAGTTATCTACACGTGGTCTCCCCCATTGTCTGCACTTCGCACAGTGTCTGGTACATAGCAAATGTTTAGTAAATGTTGGCTGATTGATTGATGCCTCTCTTGTGACTTTCTTTGCATCCTTAGCACTTGGAGCACTGTTAGAACACTGCCCAGCACTTAATAATAAATGCTTGTGGGTTAGCTAGCTAATTTCCTGTAAACATTTGTTGCTGTTGTTCAGTCATTTTCAGTCACTCTTGGTGATGCCTTTTTGAGGGGTTTACTTGGCAGAGATACTATATTAGTTTGCCATTTCTTTCTCCAGCTCATTTTACAAATGAGGAAATTAAGGCAAACAGGGTTAAGTGACTTGTCCAGATTCACACATCTAGTAAGTATCTGAGGCCAGATTTGAATTCAGGAAGATGAGTCTTCCTGATTCTAAGACTGGCATTCTATCCACAACACCACCTAACTGCCCTTCCTATAATACTAGCCCCTTATCTCCTAAAGGGCAAAAACTATTTTTTATTTTGTCAATGTGTCCCTAGTTCCCAGCCTTCAGTAAATGCTTATTGAATTGAATTGAACAATAAAATCATTGATTTAGAAAACTGAACTGAATTGAATTGAGAATAAAGAACATTCTATAAGAAGTCTATTGCAGGCAGCTTTGGGTGGGGATGAAGGCTATTTCCAATCTTTCTGCAGCTTAGACCCTCTCCTACTCAACTCCTCCATCTCCAGGATTGTGAATGAGTTTATTGTTCTTCATGCCTCCCATAACTAAGCCCCTGTCAGTTGTTCAGAATCAATAACCCTACCCATGTCCCTCTAAGTGCACTTAGCCTCCCGCACATAAGCAGCTGCCTCCCATCCCGGCCCTGTCCCTTAGCAACAGTAGAGGTTTGACTCAGAGCGAGGGGGAACCTCACAGGAACAAGCCGGAGACTAAAAATATTCCATAAGGCTTTGCAAAGTTGCCAGTGCTTGCTTACCCTACGCAGAGAAACATGCTAGGATTGCCAGGTGCCTTTGGTGTAGATGATAAACATCCCAGAAAGCCTTTCAGAAGCCCTATTATTTGCCTAGGATGGATAGACAGGCTATGATTGTAGAATGATTTCGAAAAATACAGAACAAAACAGGGATGAGGTAGAAAAGGGTGGCGAGAGATCTGTCTGGCGTGGAATTCATGCATGAGTGTCTACATTTTAATGGACTATGACATTGTTAGAGCCCTGTCCCTCCAAACCCTATAGCTCTCTTGTCCAGTGAGTAATATAGAAAGGAGAATGTTGGACTTGAAGTCCAAAGACCTGGATTTTAGTCATGGCTCTGACATTTACCAGCTGTGTGGCCATACAGATGCAGGATGATAAGGGAGAAAAAAAAATACTAATCTTGGAATCGAGGGAAGCCAGAGTTTGTATGCTTTATAACTGGCCAAATCACTTAACTTTCCTGGGTCTCAGTTTCCTGATCTGGAAAATGAAGATAATACACATATACCTCACAGACTTAATAGTAAGATCAAAAGAGATCGTGTATATAAAGTCTGTTTTAATTCTTAAATCTCTATAAAATTTTAGCTCTTAGTACTTGCACTACCAACTTATACATTTTGAGCAAAAAGAGATCTTAGACATCATCTTATCCAAAGCCCTCATTTTACTGATGAAGAAGCTGAAACCCATAGAGAATAAATGAGGTCCTTTCATTAGTGAGTCCCTGGCACTGATCACCATTTCATGAAGGCCCTCAATCCTGTTCTCTTCACTCCCACATCAACTTGATTTCCCAACTCGACCCCCATATTCTCACCAGCAGCTTGGCCCCATGAGGGAGATCGCCCTTACGTTTTGTCTTCCTCTATTAGATCATGAGTTCCTTGACAGTAGAGAACACGTTATTTTCTTGTATTTGTATCCCTAGCACTTTGTACAGTACCTTGCATTCAGTAAGCACTTAATAAATGCTCTCTTCTCATCTTTGATCATGCAAGTAGTAAAAAAATCAAGTCCTCTGACTCAAAACCCACCACTCTTTCCATCACACAACATTATGAAGTCTCTTATGAATAAATTAATTCGTAAATCTTCAAGTGCCATATAAATATAAGTTATCATAATAGTTGTTTTTTTCTCTTGGGGAAGATGGAAGAATTCACTTTGGAATGAATCAATCCATCTTAAAAGAATCTAGGCCTGACTGAAGGTCACAAATGGGAAATTGGGGCTTCATAAGGCTGACTTCTGCTGCCATTCATTTTCCAAGGGAATTTCTGACTAGCAATCAGACCAACAGCTCACCATTTTGCATAATACAGCTGAGTCAGAATAGCCAAGGAAACAATCATTCCAAAGGGAGAGTAACATTGATTCACTGTCTCTGGGAATTCTCCCTGGGGGCCTAGCATCATGGGACTTAGCCTACTTTGTAAAGTACTTCCAAAACTAGAGAAAAATAGAGAGACATTCTAGTCTCCAGCATCAACTTCTATCAACATTTCAGCAGATCCATCTATAACAACAATGTTGCTAGTAGCTGCTCTAGGGGTGAAAGACCCAACAAGACTAGCACACAAGAAGGTTGCTAGCACAGGTTCTTTGATCTGCTTTTCTAAGGAAAGCAACTTTAAGGAGTTAACAAACTTACTTTAATTAAACATACATATACCATTCACTTTGTTCAGGAGGATAGCCAGCACCCTGAATTTCAGAGCAAATACAAACAGAAATTGCAAACAGAGACAATATAAACAGAGCAAACATACATAGTTATCAAAAGATAGGCTTCTAGCTGTCTGACCAAAGAATTACATAGTTGCCAGAGAGAGAGGCACCAACATCTGGCTTTTCAAAGCCAGGGGCTCCAGCAGCTACCCAGAGTCTCATCTGGTCAAATCACACAACACTCTTCCAGTGAGTGAGAGCCCCAAACAAAACACTAACCTCTGAGTTTATATGCCCAGTTCAGGATCAAAGGGTTTCATAACCATGTGACTCAAACCTATGTGAACTAGGCTTTCTTGTTTCTTAAGCAGGTCATCAAAGACTCCCTATTTAATCAAAGAAACAAAGGCCAGACTCATCAAAGGCACTTGATTACCTCAGTGCTCCAAAAGAGAAAACAGTAAAATAAAAAGTCACACCTTAATTACCATAACACCATCATACCATTGCACAGAGCCGTCATCAGCATAGAGGATTGCCCTTCTATACCTCTGAAGATGGTATTCATGAGTTGCCAGAGTGAAAAACAAAATCATGATTGGTTTACCAGATGTCTAGTGATGAGCCTCTATAAATGCAGTGAGGCTGGTCCTTGAAAGATAGTCACAATCTATCACCAGGTTTGTCCTCAGAGATTTTCTAGATTGATAGGACCTGCCAAAGCTTGTGCTCTGTTGGTTTAATGTCCTAATCCTATGTCCATGCTAGGATGACGCACCTGAGGGGGATTTTAATAGAAGAAAGCATCTTCGAGAAGGTACAAATTCAACATCATGCCAGGAAAACAGAGCCAGAGTGGATATATCTGTGGAGGATGAATACTGCCCTGGTACACTATCCTTATTGCTCCTGCTTCCCTGTGGTCCTTTATGACTCTCCAGTTAAGCCACAGGATTTTGCCTTGAATGTGGAAAAAATGCATTTTGCTTTTAGTAAAGACAGATTCATTTAACTAATCTGTGATCACCTTTAGTCCCAGCAATGGATAGTAAAACCTAATGTATCTTGGGAGCAGCATCTTGTGAAACTACCATGGCCTCCCTCCTCCTGACAGAGCTTAAAGACCATGTTCCATGAGTTTCCCTGAGACTGAAAAGGATACTATACAAAGGGTTATATCCCTTCCATTTCCCAGTCTTGTTTGTGTCTGTCTCAGCTCTAGTTTGGAGTGCTAGCCCCGCAGTTAGGAGGACCTGAGTTCAAATCTGACCTCAGACATTTACTACCTGTGTGACCCTGGGCAAGTCCCTTAACTTCTGACTGCCTGAGTTTCCTCATCTATAAAATGAGCTGGAGAGGGAAATGACAAACCACTACACTGTCTTTGCCAAGAAAACCCCAAATGGCTCCATGAAGAGTCTGACACAACTGAAACGATTCAATAGCAACACACCTTTGGAAATCATTTGATTCTTCTGAATCACAGATTCTCCATCTTTCAAATGGAGGTAATAATAGCTGTTTACCTACCTAACAGGGATGGCTATCATGAAAGTGACCTATGATTTACTTTATTTTAGAAATCATTCTATTACTTCCTGGCTCAATAAGCTTTAGTAGTTTGATTTTGATTGAATGATTAAATCAAGACTCCTCTGGCATTTAAAACCCTTCACAATCTGATTCCAGCCAATCTTACCAGGTTGATTACACATTTATCATCACCACCCTAATTCCTCAAGGACTCCGTGGTCCAGACAAATTGGCTTTCACTGCTGTTCTCTGTATAGAGAGTTACATCAAAGCAACACAGAAGTTCAGCCTCACACTCATTAGATTGGCAAAGAAGACCCAAAATAAGAAAATTATAATTTTTGGAGAGGCTGAAGGAAAACAGATACACAAATACAGTGTTGATGGAGCTAATTAGACACATTAATTCAGTATTGATGTATGATCCAGCCATTCTGGAGAGCAATTTAGAAATATCCCTAGAAAACCATTTAACTATGCATATCCTTCGACCCAGAGGCAATACTCTTAAGCCTATACATGCCCCCAAAGAGAGAAAAAGTATCCATAGGTATAATACCTTTTTTTGGAATGTTGCTAGAAATGGAAATTAAGGGAGGAAGGTGATCTTAAATTGAGAAATGACTAAACAAATTAAAGTATGTGTATGTGATGAAATATCATTGTGCCACAACTGACAATTTAAGAGAAACCTAGGAAGAATTATATGAAGTGATGTAAAATACAGTGAGAAGAACTAAGAGAATGACTTTTATAGTAATGACAATCTTATAAAGAAAAGTGACTTTGAAAAAGTTGGAGATTCTTTCAAGACTGCAAGAGGACTCATGATGAGGCATGCTACCCGCCTCTTGAAAGAGAAGTATTGGACTCATGAGGAAGAATAATACACAGATATTTTTGACATGGCCAATATGGGAATTCTTTTTACCTGAGTATGCATATTTCTTACATAAAACATTTGTTTCTATTTTTTATTAATTCTATTTTGGTCAAGGAAGGATAAGCATATGTTAACAAAAGTTTAAAGAAAGATTTAAAAAAAAAAAAGAAAGGGGGGGTGGAGCCAAGATGGCAGCTGGAAAGCAGGGACTTGCCTAAAGCTCTCCCCCAGGACCGTCCAAACACTAATAAAAAATGGCTCTGAACAAATTCTAAAACTGCAGAACCCGTGAAATAGCAGAGGGAAGCAGGGCTCTAGACCAGGACAGCCTGGATGGTTGCTGAGTAAGGTCTCTCGCATGGAGCTGGGAGCGGAGTGGAGCAGAGCCCAGAGTGGGCTGCGCCTGGACCAACCAGACCAGGAGCTGGGTGGAACAGACCCTAGAGCCCTGAATCAGTGAGCTGTGGCAATTACCAGACTTCTCAACCCACAAATGCGAAAGACAACAGAGAACATTAGTGGGAAAAGCTGCTGGGACAGAGTGAAAGGAGTTCATGGTTTAGCCACCACTCTAGGGGCAGCGGAGGTGGTGCAGCTACAGAACTATAGCTGCAGTTGCTTCTGGCCCCAGGGCCACCTGGTGAGAGGAATTAAGTGGTGGATCAGAGCAGGAGTGCAGAGTGTCCTTAGATCTGAGTCACAGTCCAGGTTGGCAGTTCTTTGGGGAGGAGAAACGCTGGTGTGGCAGAGCTTGCTGTGTAGAAATAGCTCTGAAAACAACAGCGCAGCCCCTCAAGCTTGAGACAAAGTACTCTCTACTCTACTAGCAGTTATACTCCGACGAAAAAGTCAAGGGTCAAGTAGTTGGCTGCGAACATGGCCAGGCAGCGAAAACGCACCCAGATTCAGTCTCAGACTTTGGAATCTTTCTTTGGTGACAAAGAAGAACAAAACATACAGCCAAAAGAAGTCAACAAAGTCAAAGAGCCTACATCAAAAACCTCCGACATGGTCTCAGGCCATGGAAGAACTCAAAAAGGATTTGGAAAAGCAAGTTAGAGAAGTAGAGGAAAAATTGGGAAGAGAAATGAGAGCGATGCTATAAAACCATGAAAAGCAAGTCAATAATTTGCTAAAGGAGACCCAAAAATACTGAAGAAAATAACACCTTAAAAAATAGACTAACTCAAATGGCAAAAGAACTCCAAAAAAGCCAATGAGGAGAAGAATGCCTTGAAAGGCAGAATTAGCCAAATGGAAAAGGAGGTCCAAAAGATCACTGAAGAAAATACTACCTTAAAAATTAGATTGGAGCA
>JAQQSZ010018227.1:0-10623 GCA_028646595.1 Phalanger gymnotis | reverse complement strand
GGGACCGACCTTACCCAGGGACCATCCAGGCTGTCCTGCGGTGGAGCCCTGCTTCCCTCTGCCACTTTGTGGGTTCTGCAGCTCTAAAATTGGTTCAGAGCCATTGTTTTATAGGTTTTTGGAGGAACTTGGTGGGGAGCTCACGCCAGTCACTGCTTCCCAGCCGCCATCTTGGCCAAGGATCCACTATTTCACAAAAACTGCTGGGAAAATTGGAAAATGGTAGGGCAGAAACTGGGCATAGACCAATATTTCACACCATATACCAAAATAAAGTCAAAATGGGTTCATGGTTTAGGAATAAAGGCTGATACTATTAGCAATTTTGGAAAGCAAGGAATAGTTTACCTATCAGATTAATGGAAAAGCAAAGAATTGATGAAACAGCAACAGATAGAGAATACTACAAAATGTAAAATATATAATTTTGCTTATATTAAATTGAAATGTTTTGTATAAAAAAAGCCAATGAAACAAAGATTAGGAGAGAAGCAGAAAATTGGGAGAAAATTTTTACAACTAGTGTCTCTGATAAAGGTCTCATCTCTAAAATATATAGAGAACTGAACCAAATTTATAGGAATACAAGTCATTCCCCATTGAGAAATGGTCAAAGGATATAAACAGGCAGTTTTCAGAGGAAGAAATTAAAAATATCTATATGCATATGAAAAATACTGGAAATCACTAGTGATTAGAGAAATGCAAATCAAAACATCTCTTAGGTACCACATGTCTCCTGTCAGATTGACTAAAATGACAAAACAGGAAAATGAAAAATGCTAGAGAGGATATGGGAAAATTGGAACATTGTTACATTGTTGGTGGAGTCGTGAAGTGATCCAGCCATTCTGGAGAACAATTTGGAACCATGCCCAAATGTTCATACCCTTTGACCCAGCCATATCATTTCTATGGTTGTATCCCAAAGAGATCACACAAGCGGAAAAGGACCCATATGTACAAAAATTTTTACAGCAGCTCTTTTTGTAGTAGCAAAGAATTGGAAATCAAGTGGATCTCCATCAATTGGGGAATGGCTGAACAAGTTGTGGTATATGAAAGTAATGGAATGCTATCATGCTATAAAAAATGGGGAAGATATGGACTTCATAATAACCTGGAAAAACCTACATGAGATAATGCTGAGTGAATGGAGCAGAACCAGGAGAACATTATACACAACCACAGATATATGGATTCTGTGATGACTAACTCTGATAGACTTTGCTCTTCTCAGCAATGCAAGGTTCAAAGACAACTCCAAAAGACTAATGATGGAGAGAGTTATCTACATCCAGAGAAAGAGCTATGGAGTCTGAATGCAGATTGAGGCACACTGTATGCTCTCCACTTTTCCCCTTTGTTTTTTTTTTCTCTTTTGTTTTGGTTTCGGTTTTGTTTCTTCTTTCTCGTGATTCATTCCATTGGTCATCATTCTTCTTTACAACTTGACTATTGTGCAAGTAAGTTCAATGTGAAGTTATATGTAGAAGCTATATCAGATTTCATGCCATCTTGGGGAAGGAGGGAAGGAGGGGAGGAAGAAAATCTGGAACTCAAAATTATGTGTAACTGAGTGTTGTAAACTAAAAATAAAAAATCTTAATTATAAAAAAATAAAAATAGACAGAGACCGTTCTTGATAAAAAAGAATCTTTTTTCTCATTTTTCCTCAGTTGCATGTAAAAACAGTTTTAACATTTATTTTATATATTTTTATAATTTTCCAAATTCCATTTTTCCTTCCCTTCCCTCCTTTAATCTTATTTTAGGAAAAGAAATTAAATAATCTATAATGAACTCAACATGGAAAAATAAAAACAGAGTCATTTGAACTTACAATTAAATTCTACTAAACATTTAAAAAATAATTCCAACTATTTGGAAAAAAAATAGGTAAAAAGGAATCCTACCAAGTTCCTTCTATGATGCAAATATGGTGTTGATATGTAAACCAGGGAGAGTCAAAACAGAAAAAGAAAATTAAAAACCAATTTCCTTAATGAATATTGATGCAAAAAATTAAACAAAATGCCCCTTTCCTGAATAAAACTTATCTCCCTCATCTTTTCTTTTTTGTAGCTAAGAAAGGAGATTCCAATCCTCTGCAAGTTTTCAAAATGAGAGTAATATAGAAGATTTGTCTTTCTAACAGTAATCGTGCCATCGAAAAATAAGGAGAGCAATTCCTTAAAATACAAAATAACCATTGGGACAATCTAAATGTTTTTATTTAACAGCAGAAGTCCCCTTGGTTTCTCAATTAAATCAATCATTCCGAGATATGAACTAGGTGTGAACAAGACATAGACATCTCTATTGAATCAATAAATCACTCCTAATTAATTACTTGAACCAGGTGAGACTGTTTTTGTTGTATTCATCAATTAACAAATCAAAAATATTAGATTATGTTCAAAAAGTCCTTGAAAGCTATGGCATAAAATGAAGTGATGCAATACAGGAGGAGTATTTGGGCTGATTAAAAAAACGATTAGGTCGTGTAGGAAATTGCAAGCCACTTCCGACTTCAGCTTTCCCTTGTCTGGTGAGGAGTGACAGAAGTAGCCCCAGCCAAGTTCCTGATAGGAAATTGCTTCCTTAGGAATAAAGGGGAAGAAAGCACCTTTTTTCCCCCTCCCCATACACTTGAGCAGATCTTGGGATCTTTGAGAAATTGGAGCATTTATACTTCTTGTAAGCACTCTACCATCTTTGGAGATAACAATGACTAGTGGCAATGTCTACTTTGAGACTCTTTGGGGGATACAATTTTGTTTAGTCAATGAATACAAACATTAGGAACAAGATCTGCTATTAAAGCTTTCAAATTGGTTCTTACATTTTCAAATAACCTGCTGACCAGAAGAATAGATTTAACTGCATCTTAAGGGCTACTTTCAGGCCAAAAATTACATTCTGAAGGAGATTTTGTTGGATGAACTTCAATACTTTTTTCAGGCAATGCTGACATGCATACTCAATAGTGAGCAATGTGTTATAAAAGAAACAGAAGGATGAACTGAGAATGTTTAATTTGTAGAAGCGAGGGTGGACTAGGTGAATGTAATTAGTATCTTTGAATATTTGGAGGATTGTCATATGAGAATATATTTTTCCTGTGTGACTTCGATAAGCCATTGCTAGAAATTAAGAAAGATCAGATTTAACTATAATATTTAAACTCTTATTAATAGTATGATTATTAATAATTATAAATAATTCATCATCACTAGAATCATCTTCATCATCATCATCATCATCATCATCTTCATCATTAAATATATCCAACCCTGGAATAGACCGACTTGATAGTTCCTCATTGCTGGCAGTTTTCATATCCTGGATTCTCAGCTGTGTGCATAATATTGCCCAGGGGATACAGCTAGGTCCTGATTAGAGTGAATAATGAATCCCACAAAGAGGTCACATATTTGCACTATTTGAAGCTAAAATTACATAAAATATGGTAATTGGCTCTAGCCAAACAGAAATATATAGTGTAAATTCAAATAATGAGAATACTTCATGGGATTTGTTATTTGCACTAAGCAGGACCTAGTTGTACATGCTTAAGAGAGGGAGGTGGAGCAAAAGATCTTTAAAGACTCTTCCAACTATGAGTCGGAACATAATTGTCATATTATTCTCATTCTTCTTGGTTAAGGGAGGCATCAGTAGAATTCTTAGATGGTACCTTTCTTTTTGAAAATATAGTTTTGAAAAGTGATTTCGCATTACCAAGTTTTTACATGAAGTAGTTTAAACTAGCTTGTTATTAAAAGGTTAAATACAATCTTTATTTTGAAAGTTTCCTGGACAAAAAGTTTCAAAACTCAGCCCATAATAATTAGAAGTAACAACTAATGAAGTCATCAAGGAGGGAGAGGTAACATTACTACCCAATAATGGCAGCGATAATGCATGCCAGTAGCATAAATATGGTATTAGTCAAATGCCTAAAAACCTGTTCACCTACATTGTAGACTTGGAAATTATAGAATTATGCTCCCACTAGGTTCATTTGTACACAATTAACAAAATGTGCATAATTTACCGAGTGTAACATTTTGTATTATGCTTGTTCTTTCTCAGCAGCCCAGCTGACTGGAATAAATGGCTACTGAGCAAACTAATGGAGAGCTTGACTGAGTTTTTGGTTTGGAGACATTTTAGAGATAATTTCACTTAAGATCAGTTAAAAGAATCAGGACTAATAGCAGGACAATCATTGATGCATTGTTCACAGAAGGGAAATGTTACATGGGGGCCTGGTTAAGCCTACAAACTTTTATTTTAATGCTTTTATTCATTATCTAGAAAGAGTTAAACATTATGACTGCTGCAAAGAAATAATTTGGGGAGTGGGGGGGAGGGGAAATTTCCCCCAAATGTTTTGTAAAAATCACAGTGGCTCTTTTATGCAAATATAAATCCCTTGTTTTATGTTGATGTAAATTAAGATGCTTTAATTCATCCGCATATTCCCCCTACCTTTTCAGCATGTGGAGCATTTGTGGTTCTCAATGGGATTCCTATGAACAGAAAAGGCATAATATGTGCAGAGAAAGAAACAATCCATAGCAATGAGACTGACAGGAATTTGTTCAGTTTGTATCCTTCAAGCAAGTCTTAGATACATCTGAATATAGGTGTCAAATCCCTTTGGCTATAACCCATCTTATACATATATCATGATGTTTTGTGTTAAGGGAGTGCTCTGTGGCCCTCCAACGATTGAAGATACTCTAAGGATTGCTTACCAGCTGCAACTTTTATTATATTCCCAAATAGTTCATTTTGAATTAAAATGATTGCAAAAGGGAATCTATATGACTTTGAAAGATGTGTGAGCTAATCAATGTAAGTATTTCATCCACCAGAACAAACTGTAATTCCTTCATCTCTTAGTAAACAATCTTCATGAGATCTTGACCTCCCCCTCTCTTGTAAAAAGAAATCCCTTCATTGGTCAGCCTTCTGCCACTGATGCTCTCTGTATAGCTAGGATGATATTGGAAGTACGTATTCTGTTACTGGGTCTGCACATGAGATCTTTCTGGTGTAAGTGAACCTGCAATTATGTGGCATAGCCTTAAAGAGTTCAGGCTTCACAAAAAATCATCACAGTACAACTTTAGGGGAGAATCATTGTTATTAATGCCAATTTCAAAACTGATAAAAATTATTTTAATTTAATAAGGACAGGGGAAAATCATGACAAGCAACCCAATTTTCCAACCTATATGTTATTAAGTAGTACTTTGCTAAACTTATTACAGGAAATTGTAGGTGAAATGAAGAATTATCTGAACGTTATCTAAACTGTAATAATGTACAGCAGACAATAAAGATAGGCATCTGTATAGCAATAAGAATGGATATTAGGATGTGGATACAAATTCTACAAAATGCTAATGAATGGTACTCCACTCTGCTTAGATAAGTACATAGGAGATACCTTGAAAATTAGGTCCAGAAACTGCCAAAAATACCTCAAAGCCTCAACTGAAATTCATAATACTATGACCATCATTCAGCCACAAATTATCCTAAAATATTCCAATGTTCCCATAACAATAATTGTCACTTAAATAACCCTTTATGGCTCACACAATGCTTTACATTTATTGTCTTTCTTGATAGCCAAAACAAGCTGATTAACCAAAGACAAGTATTATTTCTGTTTTACAAATGAAGAAACAGCAGCTGAGAAGATACACATACATAGGTAAAGCAAAAGCCTTAATGTAGTTCTAAGAGATTAAACCTTAAATATTCTTTAGCTCTATTTTAAGCTATTAAAGCTTAACCCTGCTGTAATGATTTTGGAAAAAAATTATATGTGTATGTATGCGTATGTATATATGTATGTGTATATATAGAAATATATATATACGTATATTAAATATATACTTGTATATAAAATATGTCTTTTGAAAATCATTACAGCATGGTCAAGCTTACTAGATGAGAGAGGGAGAGAGAAAGAGAGAGAGAGAGAGAGAGAGAGAGAGAGAGAGAAAGATCATGTACAGATGTGAAAATGTGATATATGCATATCTGAAGTTCTAAGAGTAAGCAAAATTACCCTGAAAAATCAATATGCTTCTACCACCCAAAAGCAGTGTTACTCTGGGATTCCCTCAGAATTACTACCAAGTTTAAATGACATTTTAATATTCTTTTTCAACACTTCCCATTTATGTCATAGAAATGCACAGGGGGGAAATATAAATGTAAATTTTGCAAAGGCAAGATATTCAGACCTAAGAGAAAACTGGAAAAGAGTTGATCTGAAATCCTATTATTATATGACACAGTAAGAAGAAATTGGTAAATATGCTTCTATAGAATGGAAAGTAAGTTTTTCCTTTGTTTTGCATTGCGTAGTGTTATAGGATGAGTTATGCTCCTCCAGTTTATCAAATCCTCCCTAAACCTCAGTTGTAACTCAGTTGCTACTGGACAGTTGCATCAACTTGTTCTGATGACTTAAAAGGTTACTGAAGAACATCAAATAATAAATGTTGCCCAGGGCAAATGTTCTAATCATAATTTTGCAATATTCTACAGAGCCTTTTGTTGTATCAATGGGTGTTGATTCTCTGAAAATAATTAATTTTAGAAAATTTTCACTGCATAGGAATACATAAATATACACACATACATACATATATATAATGCATGTATTTCAACATACACATATTTATGGGTCTCTGTATGTGAGTATGTACCATAAGGCAAACTTGATACAGGGAAAAGTCTGAAAAAACAGAGTCACTTCCCTAGACATCTGGCAAGATGTCTGAATAAATCAACATGTCTAATCGCTGCCCCTTTCACCTCGAAACACAATAAATTCCATTGTAGAAAACAAGCAAACAAGAGCAAAAATGGGCTATGGGAGGAGAGAAATGCAGCAAATACTGAAGAAATAAGTTTAAAAATATATTTAATGCTTGAATGTTACAGGGTATTCATGTAAGGGGAGATCTTCAAAATAGAGAAAGAATACTTCAAAAACAACTGTGAGAAAATCAATGAGCATGAACAAATGTAATGGTTTTCAGAGTGGTATAGAAGTTCAATACAAGAATTAAAGAAATATAGAAAGATGGAAACCAAAGCCCTTAAGAAAGAACATGAAAAAGAAGATAAAAAAGAAAATTACCTGTTTAAAAAAGACTAGAACATCTGAATAAACAGTGGCCACTCTCAAAAGAAGAAATGTACAACTGAAAAACAGTTGAGATGAAACAATAAATATTAAAGCAAAATGGGAAGAGAGCAAAATTGAAAAAAAAAAAAGAAATTTCAATAAACCAAAGACATTTTTCTTGAAAACAGCCCCTTTGAGATAATCTAAAAATAGTTATGAAACAAATAGCCTGGGTATCATATGCTAAAAATATATGCAATGCATTCTGGGAAAATGGCAGAGTAGGTCAGAAATTTCCAGGTTCTCCAGATTTCCTTAGAAATAGAGAGAACATTGCCACAAAATGAATGTAAAGCAGCAAAAATAAAGGAGAAAAGTAGTCGTCCTACAAAGACAACATGAGAGTACCTGAGGAAAGACACAACCTTCAGAGGCTGAGGTTTGGCCTGAATGAAGTGAAGATACCTCTAAGCCAATTCTACTGAATCAACAAACAGCAGGTCCTGCTCCCTAGGGAAGCAGACTAGGCCTCAAGAAATTTCACCTCATACATAAAACTTATCTAACAAACAATATGAGGATCAGCTAGCTAAGCGAGTGAATGTTGAAGGACCAGATGTGGTCCTGCGCTGGGGCTGTGGGCAAGGAGGAGTGAACACATGTCTGGTGAGTGCAGTTCCTCAGGAAACAAGAACATTTTTGGGACAACATGGCTGGAGGCCCTTACTGTAGCTTAGGAGAGAAGAGGAGTGCCTGAGAATGGGCCCTGGACTAAATTCAGAAAATAATAGTAAGGAGGACCTGAGGCCTGGGACAACATTACCCATAATGAGATTAAAACCTGATTACCATAACAAGCTGCTAGAAATAAAATAAAACCAAATTAAATTAAAAATGTGTAAGCAAAGAAAAGGAACCTCACAGACAGCTATTATGATATGAAAGAAGATCTGGGTTCCTATTCAGAGAAAGATAGTGAGGTTAAAAAAATCCCTCTCCTACACCAAAGAGTAACATCAAATAGTACAAGCTCAAAAAGAGTACTTGGAAGAGCTTAAAAAGGACTTAAAAAATCAAATAAAAGAGATTGAGGAAAAAATTTAAAAAAATAAAAACAATCCAGGAAAATTATGAAAAGAAAGTAAACCAATAAGAAAAGAGTTTCAAAATCTTGTTAGAAGATAATTCCTTGAAAACTAGAATTGGGTGAGAGGAACTGAATGTCATTATAAGATACCTTGGTAATACAAAGAACTAGAAGAAATAGAAGGGAATATGAAATATCTCATTAGAAAAAATGATCTGTAGAAGAGGTCTAGGAGAGCCAATACAAGAATTGTGCTACCTGAAAATTATGATAAAAAAGGATCTTGGTACAATATTACAAGAAATTGTAAAAGAAAATAGTCCTGAAGTGCTAGAACAAGAGGGAAAATTAGAAATACAAAAAAATCTACTGTTTATTACATGAAGGAGATTACAGGAGGAAAACTTAGAGGAATATCACAGCCAAGTTTCCACACTTCCATATTATGGAGAAAATACAGCAAGCAACAACAACAAAAAATAATTAAATATGGTGGTGATAGAATCAGGCTGTCACAAGACCTAGTAATTTCTACACTAGAAGATCATAGCTCAGGAGTACACACACACACACACACACACACACACACACACACACACGTATATGTATATATGCACACATATATACATACATATATACACATATATGAAGAAAACTTAAAGACTAATTATAAAATACTCATTAAGGTCAAACTGTTTGCTTCTTATATGTGAAAATGTTATCAATATTCTGAAGACTCATTGTTACTCCAGTAGTTTAAAGAAAGGTTGTGGCTGAGTTCAGTATGATAGGATGATTCTAAAAAAAACAAAACGGGAAGGAAAAGGTAAAAGGAGCAATTATCTCATTTAAATGGGGTGTGAATGGAAGAAATGATACAGAGGAAGGAGTGGAGGTGGAGGGCTGTTATTGCTAGAACCTTACTTATATGGAATCTGCATTAAAGAGGGAGTAACATATACATCTAAAAGAGAATAAAAGTCATCTAGGTTTCTAAAGAAATGAAAGGACTAGGGAACTGGATAAGGGTGGAACTTTTAAAAGTGTGTGTAGAATAAGATTTAAGAGTGTGTGGGGCAGTATGAGAGGGCTTCTTAGAGGGGGTGGGTAGTATAAGGAATAGGAGGGTAATAGGAAAGGATAAAGTAATAAGGGTAGAGTAAAAAGAGAGACAGAGAATGATAGCAGTGAGTAAAAATGGGATAGTGGGAAATTCACAAATAACAATTGTAACTTTGAATGTGAGTAGAATGAACTCACCCATATAATAGAGATATAGAACAGAATGGATTAAAAATCAGAACCCAAAAATACATTGTTCACAGAAAACACATTTAAAAATGAGAGATACACAGAGATTTAAAATGGAAGATTGGAGTAGAATTTATTAAGCTTCAGCTAATGTAAAAAAGGCGAAGGTACCAACAATGATCTCAGAAAAGTTGTGGCTAAAGGAGATTTAATTAAAAAGGATAAACAGAGTAACTACATCTTGATAAAAGGTACCATAAACGATAAAACAATATCAATACTGAATCTACGTGAATCAAATATTATAGTACTGAAATTTTAAAAGAAAAGTTAAATGAATCATAGGTGGTGATAGATAGTAGCACTATAATGGTGGGGGACTTTAGTTTCCTCTCTCAGAACTAGATAAATCTAAACAAAAACATAAGAAAGAAATCAAGGAAGTGAATAGAATTTTAGATAAGCTATATATAAATTTCTGGGGAGAAGTGAATAGAAATAGAAAGAAATTTTTTTTTTCTCAGTGGTTCATGGTACCTTTACGAAGATCGACTATTGGGACACAAAATTTTATAGTTCAAAGCAGAAATACTAAAAGTATCATTTTCAGATTGCAATGCAAATATGTGTGTGTGTGTGTGTGTGTGTGTGTGTGTGTGTGTGTATAAAATCATCGAAACTTAGATGGAAAACTAATTGGAGATTGAACAACCTAATCTTTTTTAATTATTTAACAGATTTAGTTTTCAGCATTGATTTTCACAGGAGTTTGAATTACAAATTTTCTCCCCATTTCTCCCCTCCCCCCAACTCCAAGATGGCATATATTCTGGTTGTCCTGTTCCCCAGTCAGCCCTCCCTTCTGTCACCCCACACCCCTCCCATCCCCTTTTCCCTTCCTTTCTTGTAGGGCAAGATAAATGTCTATGCCCCATTGCCTGTGTATCTCATTTTCTAGTTGCATGCAATAACTTTTTTGTTTTTGTTTTTCAACTTCTATTTTTTTAAAAGTTTGAGTTCCAAATTCTCTCCCCTCTTCCCTTCCCATCCACCCTCCCTAAGAAGTCAAGCAATTCAACATGGGCCACATGTGTATCATTATGTATAACCCTTCCACAAT
>JAQQSZ010018226.1:0-10623 GCA_028646595.1 Phalanger gymnotis | reverse complement strand
CCTCATTTTAGATAGACTTTACCTAATTAAAATTTATTTAATTACCTAATTAAATTTTTATTTTAAATTTTAAAGATACACTTGTCATTACTGTTATAAAATTCATTTAATATTTTATGAAGATTGAAATCTAATACGTATTTTTCTCCTTCATTGATGAGGCTTTTATTGCTTTTGACCAATAGCAAGGCATGCATAGCAAGGAATAGGTGAGACTAGATATAACATTTTTGAATCTTCATAAAAGGAATTATCACAGAAATAATTTGTTATCTTAATTTTAGTGTCTGATACAGATCTGGTTTCATTTTTAATGGTCTATTGTATGTATGTATATACAAATATATGTTTGTGTTATGTTTTCTTTTATGATTTTGGTCTGGTGTAGCAAATTAAAATTTTATAGCTTTGAGTAGCTTAAAACTGCACTAAGACTTCTGGGAATTGTGTGTGTGTGTGTATGTGTGTGTGTACATACACACATATGTGTAAGCCTATGTCTAAAAATCATATATCCAGCGAACAAAGCACAGTCACAGAACTGTAGGTTCTATACTGAAATTAAAGGTCTGGAAACTTTACGAAACAGCTAAAAAAACAAACAGACTTCCTTAGGTGACCTCTGTCACTCATCTTCCCCATCCAGTACTCTAACAGTTCTACTTTGGGGAGAGTTTGGATTCAAGTGTAGTGCTTTCATGTAAAAATTTTCCATGCAAATTGTTGTACATATATTTATATACTTATACAGAATTGTATAATCAAGCGAAGCAAAGTCTCACGATCTCAATGCCTCCCCAAATGTCTCATTCTATGTCCTGAGTCCATCACCTCTCTCTCAGAAGATGGATAGTATACTTTAAAATGGTACTCTAGAATTGTGATTAGTTTAAGTCTTTCAAAATTATTTGCCCTTACCTGGTGTTATTGTATAAATTGTTCTCCTGCATTCTTTCTCTGCATCAGTAGTTTTAACCCAGTTTTTCTGAAATCATTCCTTTCATTTCATAATGGATGCGTATCCTGTTAAATTGTTTAGACATTCTCCAGTTGATGGACAACTAAGCACTTGTGTAGCACTTAAAGGTTTTCAAACCATTTTACAAATATCTCATTTATTCCTTAAGACAAATCTGTGAGGTTATTATCAAGTACTACTATACTTTCTTCCCCCCCGCTTACATATGGATCTTTTTTCTTATGTCTTTGTTCTCTTTGATATATAAGCCTAATGTTGGCATCAGAGTCAGAAGATAGGTACTGTTTAGTAATTTTGGAGTATAGTTCCAAATTGCCTTCCAGGGTAATGGTACTAATTCACAGTGTATCCCCCTGAGGAAAGGCTGCTAAGAGACAAGTTGGAAGTCTTCCATCTATGCAGGGAGTCTGCCACTTCCTCCTTCTGCTTCATACTAAGCCTCCTTGGGCTAGATCTCTAGTTTCCTGAGTCTTCCATTTCCTCCAAAGTTACTCCAAAAATTCTCCAAAGTTACTAATGATCTCTTAGTTGCCAAATCCTATGATCTTTTCTCAATCCATATTCTCCTTGACCTCTCTGCAGCCTTTGACACTGTTAATCACTTCTCCTTTATACTCTCTTCTCTCTAGGTTTTTTGGAGAACACTCCTGGTTTTCCTGCTACACAAATGATTGTTCCTTCTGTCTCCTTTGCTGGATTTTCCTACAGATTTTCCTCTAACTCTAGGTGTTCCTCAGGTTCCTGTCTTGGACCCTCCTCTATATTATTTCTTTTCTCTATATTATTTCCCTTGGTGATCTCTTCAGCTCCCATGGATTTAATTACTATCTATATGCTGATTCTCTTATCTGTGTTTTCTGCCCCAATCTTTTTGCTGACCTCTAATCTCACATCACCACCTGCTGTGCAGACATCTTTAACTGGAAGTCCAGTAGACATCTTAAACTCAATATGTCCAAAACAAAACTCATTATCTTTCCCCTTAAACCTTTCCCATCTCCTAATTTCCTTATTACTGTACTGTAGGCAACACCATTCTCCCAGTCCCTCAGCCTCACAACCTAGGACTCATTCTTGATTCCTTACTGTCTCAGCCTTCCCCCCACAACTCCCCCATATATCCAAACTATTATTGCCAAGGCGTGCTGACTTCACCTTTGCAACATCTCTTATATATGCACCCTTCTCATCTGGCAGCACTCTAGTTCAAGCCCTTGTCACCGCATGCATGATACATAGCCTCCTGGTGGGTCTGTGTACTTTAAGTCTCTCCTCACTCCAATCCATTCTCCATTCAGCTACTAAAGTGATTTTCTTAAAGTGCCGTTCCAGTGACCCACCCACCTCCCTCACCCTCCATTCAGCAAATTCCAGTGGCTTCCTATTGCCTGTGGAAGCAAATACAAAATGCTCTATTTGGCATTCAGAGACCTTCATAACCCTCTTCTGCCTTTCCACTCTTCTTACACCTTTACTCTTGTTCAGTTGTATCAAACTCTTTGTGACCCCCCCCTGGACTATGGCACACCAGACCCTTCTGTCCTCCAAACTATCCATAGAGTTTTCTTGGCAAAGGAGTGGTTTGCCATTTCCTTCTTCATTGGATCACCTTTTGTCAGAATTCTCCACTGTCACCTGTCTTTCCTAATGCTGCATGGCATAGCTCATAGTTTCATTGAGTTATACAAGTTTCTCCACCACAACAGGACAGTGATCCAAGAGAGGTTCTTAGACCTTACTCCCCAACATACATTTTCCATCCAGTGACACTGACTTTCTGACTGATTCACCAACAAGATACTATATCTCACCTCTGGGCATTTTCTTTGGCTGCCCCCTATGCCTGGAACAATGTCTTTCCTCTATTTTGACTACTGACCTCCCTGTTTTCCCTCAAGCCTCAACTAAAATCCCACTTTCTACAGGAACCCTTCCCCAAGCCCTCTTAGGGAAATACCCTTACTCTGTTAATTCTTTCATATTTATCCTGTTTATAACTTACTTTGTATTTGTTTCTTTGTTGACTTCCCCATTAAATTGTTAGCTTCTTGAGGGCAGGGACTATCTTTTTTCCTCTTTTTGTATTCCTAGTGCTTAGTGTCTGTCCCACTTAATAAATGTTTATTGATTATTGAACACTGAGTTGTTGAGTTCCATTGTTTCTAAGTCTCTCTGTTCCATTGATGCTTCTCTTTTTTTTTCTTTCTTAACTACTACCATTGGTGCTTTATAATATAGTTTGAGTCTAGAAGTTACATTCCACTATTGTCTTACCACTTTTCTTCATTTCCTTTGATAGTCTAGATCTTCTGTTTCCTGAATGAATTTTGTTTTTATTTTTTTGAGTTCTGTAAAATATCCCTTTTATAGTTTGGAGTATTAGACTGTAAATTAACTTTAGTAATAATGTCTTTTTTATTTTATTGGCATGGCCCAGCAAGGAGCACAGAATGTTCCTTCAGCTATTTTAGTTGTTCCTTATTTCTTAAAAGAGCATTTTTTTTTTGAAGAGTGGAAGGCAGGGCAATTGGGGTTAAGTGACTTGCCCAAGGTCACACAGCTAGTAAGTGTGTCAAGTGTCTGAAGCCAGATATGAATTCAGGTGCTCCTGATTCCAGGGCCAGTGCTCTACTCATTGCGCCACCTACCTGCCCCAAAGGAGCATTTTGTAATTGAATCTGTTTATGTATTTTGTATGCTTTTGTAGATTGATGCCTGAATATTTTGTAGCTTTGTGAATACTTCTTGATTTTTTTTTATCATGTAGAAATGCTGTTGGTTTTTGAGGGGTTATTTTGTAACCTCCAATCTTGCTAAAGCTGTTGTTTCAATTGATATCTTCTGATTCCCTAGGATTTTTAAAATAAGTCATTGTGTCGTCTGTAAATAGAGATAGTTTTATGTTTTATGTTTTCTTTACCTGTCTTTATGCTTTTAATTTCTTTCTCTTGTCTTATTGATGTTAGTAGAATTTCCAGAACTATATAAAATAACAGTAGGGAGAGAATAGGCATTTACTCCTGTATTTTTTTTTGGAATGGGTTCTAGTGTAGCCCCATTCTGAATGATCCTTGATTTTGGTTTTAGATAGATGCTTTTTATGATTTAAAAAAGTTCTTTCTGTGCCTATACTTTATAGGGTTCTTAGCATAAATGAATCTTTTACTTTCTCAAAGACCTTTTCTATGTCTATTGAGGTGATAATATGATTTTGGATGTTTTGTTTTTTTTAATATGGTTAAATTATTTTAATTATTTTTTTTAAAATGTTGAATTTGCATCCCTGGTTATAATTCTAACTAGACCATGATGAATAATTTCTTATTCTTTTTTTGCTTTTTGGCAAGGCAATTGGGGTTAAGTGACTTGCCCAAGGTCACACAGCTAGTACATGTGTCAAGCGTCTGAGGCCAGATTTGAACTCAGGTCCTCTTGACTCCAGGGTTGGTGCTCTGCTCACTGCGCCACCTAGCTGCCTGATGAATAATTTCTTAAATGAGAATTGCTGTGATCTTTTAAACAGGATTGTATTTTAAAATTTTAAATAGTATCTACTGGATAAAGCACTCTTCTGTGCTTTATATTCATCTGGTTTAGACATTAGGACTATATTTGCCTCATGAAATATCAGTCTGGAAAAGGGCTTTTTCTCAGTTTTTCACAACAATATGTGTATTATGGGTACTAATTGTTATTAAAATTTGTGAATCCATCAGGACCAGGATATTTTTTTTCTTCGATAATTCATTTATAGTTCAGTCCCATTATTTGAATTCACACTGGTTATTTTCACTGCTTTTTGACCATTTACCATATTATATATAATTGTAACTTTGAATAGTGTAATTTCAAATTAGTACAACTACCCCAGGGAATTGAATACAGCTACATTATTTGCATTAATCAGAACCTTGCTGTAGTTCAGTTGCTTGTTCTGAGATTGTACTGCTCAAGATTTCTTTTTGATCTTCTCTTAGTTTGGGTATTTTATGTTTTTAAATGTATTCCATCTATATTCTCTTCTCTTTTGGTAGCATGTAATTATTCGTAACGAGTTCTGATAATTCCTGTCATTCTGGTTTTGTGATTTCACCATGTTATTTGCTCTTGATTCTTTCCTCTTTTTATTAGAATGCTTAAAGGTTTGTCAGTTTTGTTAGTTTTTTCAAAGAACTAGATTTAACTTTATTATTTTTATAGTCTTTTTTTCTACATCATTTATTTCCCCTTTTTTAGTATTTTCCCTTTTGCATTTATCTTGTTTGTCTATTTTGTTGCTTTATAATTTTTAAAATGTATATTAAGCACAATATTCAGTTCATTGATCCTCTACTTTTATATGTCGTCAGTAGTATATTTTTAGGGATATAATTTTTCCTTGAATACTACTTTAGATGTATCCCATAAATTTAGTTATTGTTCTGTCATTACCATTTTTTTCCACATTATTATTTCTATTATTTATCTTTCAACTATGAAATTTAATTGTTAAATGTCCATTTAGGTCTATGTGTTTTGCTTAGGCTCTCTGAACTCATTTCTGTTATTGCATTATGCTCTATAATGGCTATGTTTACTGTTTCTTCCTTTTTTACATTTATTTGCTATTTTTCTGTTTCCTAATACATGGTCATCTTTATTTTTAAAGTTCCATTAGTGCTAAGATATATAAATGTTCTTTAACATTCTCATTTCAAAGATGCAGTTAAGTCTCTAGTTTCTTTGGCAGTTTATTCTTTTATGTATTTTCCATTTTGTTTATTTTTCTATTAAATTTATCCAAAGTGGAGAGAGGGACAGTTTAAATTACTGCCTTGTATCTCCTTATAATTAAGTTAAATTTGCCTTTATGAATTTAGTTGGTAAGGTATTTGGAACATATAAGATTAATATCAATAATGGTTTGTTGTCTTTGGTTCCTTTCAATATAATGTAGTTTCTTTGTTAATCTCTATTTAAGGCAACTAGGTGGCACAGTAGTTAAAGTGCTAGACCAGGAGTCAGGAAGACCTGAGTTAAATTCCAGCCTTACCCAGGCTAACCCAGCCACTTGCTAGGCTGGTTTACCCTAGGCAAGTCACTTAACCTCTCTTTGCCTCACTTTTCTCATCTATAAAAATTGGGATAATAATAGCACCTGGTTCTCATGGTGGTTGCAATGATGAAAAATAGTAACATGCTTTAAAAATGTTTAAGCATTGTATAAATGTTAACTTATCGTTATTAGTTGAGTACTGAATTTTCATTTTTGCTTTGCTGGCATGACTGTAGTTCTTGCTTTAATCAGCATGGCAGATTTTGTTCAAGCCTCTTATTTTCATTCCATGTTTTGTCTTTGGTTTTTAAATATTTTTCTTGCAAGCTACAGATTTTGTGTTTGTGTGTCTGCATGGATTTTTTTTTTCATGAATTGGGATTTTACTTAATTCTTCCTTTCATTTTTCCCTTTTATTTAAGTACTTGAATAAGCCTTCCTCTTTTCCCCTTCAACTTCTTAATTTTTTCTTTTTCTGAAAAGAATTTCTTCCCCTTATTCTCTTCATTAATTTACTTCCATTCTCTGTTATTAAAGTTTTATTCTTTAATTCATGGTTGCTATACTTATTTATTTCTTCTTTAGTATCTGTTATTCCTCATGGAATTAAAACTTCTAACCTCTTTAGTGTGTATGAATTTCCTCTTCAAAACAATTTCTGTGCCATTACCTTGGAGTTGCTGCTCCTTCTCTCCTTTTTTAATGTTTTGCTCTACTCTTGGAAGTATAAATTCCTACAAGAGTTAGAGAAGGTAGCAATATTGTGCTGTGGTTGGAATTTTCTGGATCCCTGATTGTAAAGTCTGTTACTATCCCCCACCTTCCCAATGATCATTTTTTTTATTTGCCATGAAATCTCTGTGTCCATACTCTGCCACCCTAAGGGATCTCAGTTGCCCACGGGAGCTCTGATTCCTTTCATTCGGACACAAAATGCTGCCCCAGAAGATACAATACTCCCCCAGAGGTAGTGGTCTAAGCCCCAAATCTCTGTTGATTTTGTCTATTCTAAGGACCCTAAATCCCATAATAGAATGTAATTCCCACATGGAAGTATTCTTCAGTGGGCCCTCCTCCCACCAAAGAATTGAAATCTCCCCTTTCTTTTTCCCTTTTCCAATTCCTCCTTTTGCCACTTTACCCATCCTCTTCTTGAGAGACTACTGGAAATGTTTTCCCTTCATTGTTTGCCATGGCTTGATTAGGATACATCAGACATTCCTTTATATTTTGTTTCTCCCCTTTAGGCACCCTCCAAAGAAAGAAAGAAAGATTCATCTGTAGGTGAGATCTTGTAAGACTTAGTCCATGTTAGTGTAGGTCTGTTCTTCAACTGTAGTTTCCATTTTAGGTTCTGTTTTTACTCTTGTCTTCTTGTGTACTTTTTGAAAGAAATGTGTTAATTACCTCTGGTTGTTGTTGTTTTTCTGCCTTTCATGTGTCTTTCTAGGTTTTTTTCTTTTTTTCCTAGGATAATTTATTTCATTTCTTCATGGCTATTGTATTTGTTTGCCTTTTTTGTGCTTATATTGTCTGAGATATTTGCAAAGCAAATTATCTTTTCATGCCTTTTTTTCCCCACATAGGAAAGTTTCAAAAGTGCCTCTCTTATTTAACACCCATGTTTTCTCATTGATGAGATTCAGGTTTGCAGGTTATGCAGGAATGTACTGGAGTTAGCTCCAACCAGCTCGCTCAAGCCCATTGTTAAATTTTCAGTGACAGCATTTACAACTCAGAATTTGGCAAACAATATAAATCAAGGCTTGATTTATTGTTTTCCTGATTGTCCAGACTAAAGAAAGAGATAAAGAAAATGTTGCTAATGCAGATTAAGTTTAAAAGTATGTCCTTTGTAAATTCCTGGCTACTAATCACTAGCAGTGCCTGTGAGTAGAAGCTCCTTTGGGAGACATTGTTCCATTCCTTCTCTTTGGAAGACACTGTTCCATTCCTTTCTGCTATATCTTATGGGTCCAGCATCATTTTTTTTTTAATTCAAATCTCCTTTTGAAGTTCTTTCTCTTTGTCAGTTGAACAGTTTATTTTTTGTCATTGTAATTGTGAAATTCAATCATTTTGTGTCTTGGAATTTGCAGCATAGGCTTTGTTTGTTTTGTTTTTTGTTTTTCCTTGAAATAATCTGTGGATTCTTTCAATTGGAACTTTGTCTTCTGGGCATTTTTTCTTGCATTATTTCTTGCATTATGGGGTTTAAGAGTTTTTTCTTGTCAAGTTATTTTGGATACTTCTGATTCTTAAATTGCCTCTTTATGTCTTATCTTTGACATTAACATGTTTTGCTTGTATCAAGCTTGTGTCTTTTAACATTATTGCTTTTTGCTTTTCTTCCAGATTGTCTCTTGACTTGTTCTCTGTCTTGTTTCTTTGGAGAGATTCACCATCGTGGATTCAAGTTTTTCTATTTTGCCAATTATTTCTGCTATGCAAGCCTTATACTCTACTTTTATTATTCTTATTTTTTTCTTGAACCATTTGGGAATATCCTGCTGTGATTCCATGCTGTGTTGGGGAATCCATAAAGTTTTCTACCTCCTGGTACCACCTGAGGTAACTAGCTCAGGTGTTTATTTATTTTCCTTTGCCTTGTGATATTTATGTAGAAATGTTTGGACCAGTTTAGATGTCTAGTGTTTCTTATTGATTCATCAGCTTATATTCAAGGCTTTTGTATGAGTTTTCTTCCGCCTAAGGTTCTTTGGTAATTTTGGTCTTTTTTTTCCTTGTATTCCTCCGTTGCTCACTTTCCAACTCACCCTTTGAAAGAGACTCTGAGGGCAGTATCTCCAAGCTAACTCAGCTTTCTCCTGTGCTGGTAAATTTCATCTTCCATGGCTTTAGTCTGTTTCTCAGATAACTTCTGGAGGGAAAAAACTGAGTCCAGCTGGGTGCCAGTCCCCTTTCCTTCAGGCCTAGTGGAGCTCCCATACACATTAGTACCCTGCCCTAGTTCCCTCTGTTATTTAGCTCTCTGGCTGAGCCCTCCTTCTGTGCAGTGCACGTGCTTCCACTCCAGGCAGAGTATGCTTCTGATTTCCTATATTTCTACCTCCTTAGCTTTGGGTTAGGGGGAGCAGCGTTGGGTTCTATTACTCATTGCCCTGGAGTGATGGCATGTGGGCATAGAGAGTTGTGGCAGGGAATGAGTGCTGGCAGAAACTGCCATGACAGCAAGGGAAAATTGCTGAATAGATTTCAGATCATGAGCCTATCAATTCTATTTTATTGCACTCCTAGAGCATGGAGGCTTGGGGTGGTGTGGTGAGGGAGAGACTAGAGATTAAGGAGTAGGGACTTACCTTCTCTGCTGTGGAGGTTACCTTATTTGGGTTCTTGGTGTCATAGACATCTCTTATGTATGTAATTCTTATTTTGAAAAGTTTTGAGAAGTTGTAAAGGTCTTATAAAATTACTAGTCTTCCATCTTATTGATTACATGATCCAAAAATCTTTCTTTGTTTTCTTTCTTTCCTTTGAAAACTCCTCCTTAGAATGCCTACTTGAATGTTAGTGTTTATTTTGCTTATGACCTAGTCTTCCCTGGAGCTTTCCTCTTATTACTCCTATTGCTACTTTTATTCAGTATCTTCCTCTTTCCTTATTGAATTGAATATATTTCTAAACCAAGCTCTGCGTGTATGTTTGTTATTTGACCAGTTCATATGGAAGTGAGATTCTGGTGATTCTCACCCATCCCACCCCCTCTCTTGTTTGTATAGTTGTCCTCTTACACACCCAGATTGCGTGAAATGGTAAATCCCTTCCTCCCTTCTTCTTCTTTCCAGATTTCTTCATCACATACTTAATTTTTTTTTAAGATCACTAAAATATAACAAAACCTATCCTAGGTTCTTGGTCTTATATAGCATCTGCTCTCCACTCTAAATGACTTTAGGGTTCTGAGGAAATACGTATTCTTATTAGAATGTAAATATTTCTTTCTTATGTGTAGTCTCTTCCAAATAAATTTGGTTTTTTAATATTTTTCTTAACTCTTATGTCTGTATTTCACAGTTTCTACTCAGCTCTGCCCTTTTTATCAGGAATACTTGTCAGTCTTTTGTTTTCTTAAATGTGGGATCTTTGATGTGGTAAATAGATTCAGGTTCTAGTCTAGGGGGTGGGGAACCTGCAGCCTCAAGGCCACATGTGGCCTTCTAGGTCCTTGGGTGCAGCCTTTTGAGTGGGTCCAAGTTTTACAGACAAATCCTAGAGAGCCACATGTGGCCTTGAGGCCGCAAGTTTCCCACCCCTGTTTTAGTTCAATCCAAGTGCTGGAATGCTCTGAATAGGGCCTTCCTAGCTAGATCCACTTCCCTAATGCCACTAGCCTTTGGCTCTGTCCCTAAGCTTACCTGGGCTAGAAAAGCACCTCACTCACCCATCCGGCCAAGATGGTGGCTGGGAAGCAGTGACTGGCGTGAGCTCCCCACCAAGTCCCTCCAAAAACCCATAAAAAAATGGCTCTGAACCAATTCTAGAGCTGCAGAACCCACAAAGTGGCAGAGGGAAGCAGGGCTCCAGCCCAGGACAGCCTGGATAGTCTCTGGGTAAGGTCTGTCCCACATGGAGCTCCCAGCCCCCAGCT
>JAQQSZ010018225.1:0-10623 GCA_028646595.1 Phalanger gymnotis | reverse complement strand
CCATCTTGGCTCCGCCTCTTGGAGAGTAATTTAGAGAGCAATTATGGGAAAATAAAGTAATAAGAAAATATGTAGGAAAAATTAAAAAAATAGAATTGCCACAAAACAAAGAACAAGAAAGAAGCTGGGTGACCTAGAGCTCAGAGGAAGTGGGTCCAAAGTCCAAGGGCTCATGACTCTGAATTTTGCTTTCATTGTTAAGTCTTACAGGACAAATAGGCTGAGAGAAGGAAATGAAGGTTGCTTGACAGGTGTTCTGCATTCCCGCTATGGTACAACCCTAAATAATGATCTCTTATGTGTGCTTTTCTGCCTAGTCCACTATTCTTTGGATGGCACCATCTATACCCATCAGTTGTATTTTGTTGTTGCTGTTATCGCTTTTCTCCTTGGAATACCTTGAATGGTTTTCTCCAAACGTAGTTTATCAAAGACATGAAAAAGAGGTGAAATTATTTCATTTTATCGCGCTCTTTATTGCACATTTTCTCCAACTCTAATCATATTGAACATTTAATATCAAAAGACACAATGAATTCAGGGATCACTGGCCAGGTGAGGTAGGGTGTGGCTGATCAGGTAGGCAAACTGTTCCAACTTAAAAACCATGAAAAGCCCTAAGGCAGATGTCTCAGCAACAAATTTCACATTTTTCTGCTTGATTACTGGCTCCTCTCTAGTCCCCAGTGCTTATGTATTATGTTGAGGGTGATTGCCCTCTAATAGGAAATTACACATTCCCTGCTCTAAGCTTTAACTTTTTCTCTTATCTTTTGAGGCATATTAATGCAAAAGGTGAAAGTTGAAAAATAACTAATGACCGTTCATGTTTTATTGTAAATCTACTGGAATACCCCAGGAATGGGGACCTCACTATCTTCTGAGGCAGAACTTTCCACTTTTGGAAGGCTCTAATGATTAGGAAGTCAGTCCTTACAAGGTACTGAAATGAGCCTCTCTGTTACTTCACTTACCTGATTCTACTTATTCTCCCTTGGTGCCCAGCAGAACACATTTAATCCCTCTTCCACATGACAGATTTTATGCCACACCCTCCTTCCCCTTTCCCCCAAGTCTTTTCTCCCTAGGCTAAACATTCTCAGTTCCTTCAATCAATGACACAGTTTCAAAATGCCCCCTCTGGAGCCAATGGATACTATAACACACTTAATTTTATGTTATTCCTCACAAATACTCTGCTAGAGCACACTATCCAATTATCTGAACTTCACAGATAAGGGAATGTATAAGGGAATGTATGTTGAGGAGTCTTTCTTTCTCTGTCAATTTAGTCTTCTTACTTCATTTAAAAATGTCTACTTATCTGTGATATCTGTCAAGGTATTACGGACAACAGTATAAAACCATGCTTCTCTCCTAGCCATTCATTTTTTTTACCCTTGTATCTCAGGACATTTCCAGATATTTTGTAACTAATGCACCACTGATTGGGAATTTAAAACACACATACACATCTACCTAAAACCATCAGTAAGCATCATATGTAATGGGGATAAGCTAGATGCATTCCCAATAAGATCCGGGCTGAAACAAGGATGACCCTTATTATCAATTTGGTGCTAGAAATGTTAGCTTTTGCATTAAGAGAAGAAAAAGAAATTGAAGGAATTAGAATAGGCAAAGAAGAAACTAAATTACCACTTTTTACATATGATATGATGATTTACTTAGAGAATCCTAGAGATTCAAGTAAAAAACTCCTTGAAATAATAAACAACTTTAGCAAAGTTGCAGGATATAAAATAAGCCCACATAAATCCTCGGCACTCCTATATATTACTAACAAAGCCCAACAGCAAGAGACAGAAAGAGAAATTCCATTTAAATTTACTGTAGACACTATCAAATATTTGGGAGTCTACCTGCCAAGACAAACCTAGGGCCTATATGAACACAGTTATGAAACACTTCTCACACACATAAAGTCAGATCTAATTAAATAGAATAACACCAGTTGCTCACGTTTAGGCCGAGCTAATATAATAAAAATGACAATTTTACCTAAATTAATTTACTTATTCAGTACCACACCAATCAAACTACCAAAAAATATTTTACAGAGCTAGATAAAATAAAAACAAAATTCATCTGGAAGAACAATCAGTCCCGAATATCAAGGGAACTAATGAAAAGAAATGCTAGGGAAGGCGGCCTAGCCATACCAGATGTTAAACTGTACTATAAAGCAGAAGTCCTCAAAACTACCTGGTACTGGCTAAGAAACAGATTGGTAGATCAGTGGAATAGGTTAGGTTCGCAAAACACAGTAGTCAATGACTATAGCAATCTACTCCTTGATAAACCCAAAGAATCCAGCTTCTGGGCTAAGAATTCCCTATGTCACAAAAACTACTAGGAAAATTAGAAATTAGTATGGCAGAAACTGGGCATAGATCCATATTTTACACCATATACCAAAATAAGTTAAAATGGGTACTTGATTTAGCAATAAAGGCTGATACTTTAAGCAATTTGGGAGAGCAAGGAATAGTTTACCTATCAGATTTATGTGAAAGGAAGGAATTCATGACCCAACAAGAGATAGACAGTATTACAAAATGCAAAATGGATAATTTTGATTATGTTAAATTCAAAAGTTTTGTATAAAAAAGACAATGCAACAAAGATTAGGAGAGAAGCAGAAAATTGGGAGAAAATCTTTACAACTAGTATCTCTGATAAAGGTCTCATATATAAAATATACAGGGAACTGAGCCAAATTTATCAGAATAAAAGTCATTCCCCAATTGAGAAATGGTCAAAGAATATGAACAGGCAATTTTCAGAGGAAGAAATTAAAGATATCTGTAGGCATACAAAAAAAATGCTCTAAATCACTATTGATTAGAGGAATGCAAATCAAAACAACTCTTAGGCACCACATATCTCCAGTCAGATTTGCTAACATGACAAAACAGGAAAATGATAAATGCTGGAGAGGATTTGGGAAAATTGGAACATTAATACATTGTTGGCGGAGTTGTGAACAGATCCAGCCATTTTGGAGAGCAATTTGGAACTATGCCCAAAGGGCTATAAAAACATGCACACCCTTTGACCCAGCAATACCACTGCTAGGGCTATATCCCAAAGAGATTGCACATATAGAAAAGGGACCTGTATGTACACAAATATTTATAGCTGCTCTTTTTGTGGTGGCAAAATATTGGAAATCAAGGGGATGCCCCTCAATTGCAGAATGGCTAAACAAGTTGTTGTACATGAATGTAATGGAATACTATTGTGCTATAAGAAATGGGGAAGATATGGACTTCATAATAACCTGGAAAGACCTACATGATCTGATCCTGAGTGAGAGGAGCAGAACCAGGACAACCTTATACACAATCACAGACATATTGATTCTGTAATGACTAACTTTGATAGACTTGGCTCTCCTCAGCAATACAAGGCTCAAAGACAGCTCCAAAGGACTTATGATGGAAAAAGCAAGCTACATTCAGAGAAAGAACTGTGGAGTCTGAATGCAGATTGAGGCAAACTATTTACTCTCTTTTTTCTCTTTCTCTTTTTTGGTTTTGTTTCTTCTCTCTCATGATTCATTCCATTGGTCATAATTCTTCTTTGCAACTTGACTGTTTTGTAAATAAATTTAATGTGAAGGTCTATGGAGAATCTATATCAGACTGCATGCCACCTTGGGGGGTAGTGGGGAGGGGAGGGAAGGGAAGAAAATTTGAAACTCAAGAACATGTAAAACTAAGTGTTGTAAACTAAAAATAAAAAAATCTAAGATCAGTGCAAAAACACATACACACATGACCCCCCCACACGCACACAGAGAAACAGAGAAGACTGTGAAACCCAGAGCTTGAAGCAGAAGGCTCCCTTTCTTCTTCTTTAAAGGAAAATTGTACAGAATTGGTCAGTGTAATCTTTCTTCCTCTGCCCTTCACCCAGGAATGTCACTTTAAAATCATTAAGTTCTGATAAAGTTGAGCTTAATTCACTGCAACTAAACTAAGAGAAAAAAGAAAGGTCAATAATAATTTCCAAATGATCCTTCTTGGGTTCTCTAGGGAACAAAGTATTATACGCCTCATAATCATACAGAGTATGATAGATAGCAACACCAACATTAATCTAAGTGAAACACTGACTGCATTGTACCAACTTGCTCTTGTCATTCCTGTTTTCATCAGTTAAAATTGGATTAAAAATGACTTTTTAATGTTCTCATCTTTGCTCTGTACCATAATAAACAAAAGCACAATTACATATTTAAGGTTAGAAGATCTCATATTATCAAAATCTATTGCCTAAACATCTGAAATGTAATAGATAACTAGTTGAGTTTGCCATTCCTTTGAGAGCAATCTAAGTCCTGTTTTATTCTGACTTTTGTTTGTCTTCCACTCCAGAACTCATTTTGAGGTGTTATTTTAAGGTTTCATGGAGAGGTATTTGGGAGAGCTTAAGACTTTATTCCACCATCTTGTATCTGAAGCTCTATTTTACTTTAAAATTAATTTTTTTCATAAGGATAGCAATAGGGACTAGTTATGTGATTTCATTTTTATTTGAAACTTCTAAATGGAAAAAAAAAACATTACCTTTATCAATGAAAGTCTGCACCTTCTCTTCAACTTACATCCTTAGAGATGACAAATACCAGCCCCTCCCCCCCAACACTTTCCATTTTCCCTTTGTGTTTGGGCTTTCTAATTGTAATGTCAGCTCTTTGAGCAAAGGAACAGTTTTATTTTCTCACATTTGTATCCTCAAAAGCTTAGCATAGTGCCTAGAACATTTTAAAAATTTGACAAATGTTTTATCTATTTATATAATTGCTGAAAGCATTGAGATATTTAGTAACTTGGCCAGAGTCATATAGTGAAGGTGTTAGAAAACTGGTCTCGAACCCAGATTTTTTTTTTAATTCTGAGGCCATTTCCAAATAATCATGTGCATCTTTTATTTTCAAATTACCTCAAATTACCAGTATCATCTCCCTTCTCCAATAAAAGTCACTACTTATAACACTTTTTTAATGTTAAAAAGATAAAGAGGAAGTGTGTGGGGGATATAATTCAGTGACATGAATCAGTATATCAGCCAATTTGAATAGTCTGTACAGTTTTCAAAAACCGTAGTTCCTCAGTACTGCAAAGGCAGTAGAGAGACAGGTCAAGCTTGGTCACTATAATTATATAAAGTTCAGCTTAAAAATTTATGGTAGTTTTTATTTCCATTTGCTTTATTCTAGTCATTATGCATATTGTTTACCTGGCTGTGCTTACTCAATTTTGATTTGGTTTATATAAATTTCCATTAACAAAATTCTAAGTTGCTTTCTAGAATGGCTGTTCCAATTCACAACTCTACTAATGGTACATATGTTTCTACAATCTTACCAACATTAATTGCTATACATCTTTTTGCCATCTTTGCCTATATTTTGGATGTGAGATGGTATGTCAAAATTTCCTTAATTTGCATTTGCATGAATTATTTAAATTTATATGAGTGATTTGAAGAAATCTTTCTTATGGTTATTAATAAGTTACAATTCTTTGGATTGCTATTTTTTATATCCTTTGGCCATTTAAAAACTGAGGAATGACTGTTATTCTTATATATTTGTCAGAGTTCCTTAGATCTTAGACATATGACGTACATATTTGATGAAAAGATTTTTCACAATTAAAAGAATCCTTTCATATCCTAGTTGCATAGATTTTATTAGTCAAAAGTCAATTTCACAAAATAAAAATTATCTGTTTTAACTTCCATGATCAATTGCTTAGTCATTGCCATGAATTTGTTTTTATTATTATACATTTTATCCTTAGGTTGCATATGAATTTCGAGTTTCTTGTGGTATATGATACAAAACATTAGTCTAAATCTTTTTTGTCAAATGCTTTCCAGTTTATCTAGCAGTAATTGTTTAATATCAATTTCTTCTGCAAGTAATTTGTGATTTCAGAATCTTCAAAAGTTGTTGAATATCCAATCGATACCAATTCATTCTTTTTACCCTATTTTTCATCCCTTAAAATATGTAATAGATCTTTAATGTTTCATTTCTAATTCTATTTTCTCTATTGCCCAATTTGAAAAACAAACAATAATACTTTAAATTGTAGTTTTTCAATGGACTTTTTATTCTGAGATGTAGAGTATCTCTTTGAGGTAGGTAGGAAGGATGTTATCATACTATTTTTTTATAGATAATGAAAATTGATTTTCAAAGAGGTTATTACTTGCCCCAAATCTTCCCACACATTGCTCTTGCCATTAAATCATATGCTTTACTAATGGCAGGGACTCCTAACTCCCTGTCCTCTCCTCTCCTCTCCTCTGCACTCTTCCCTTCTCCTTTTCTCTTCTTTCCTCTGCCCTCCTCTCTTTTCCTCTCTTCTCCTTCCTTTTCCTCTACTTTCCTTTATTTTCTTCTCCTCTCCTCTCCTTTCCTTCACTCAATATTCCTCTTTTCTTCTCTCCTCTCCTTACTCTTTCTGTCACTCTTTCTCTTCTTCTACACATCTTCATTGTTTTTTTTTTCTTTGCAGGTGAAGCCTCACCACTCCCCCCACTCCCATCTTCAACATAAGTAAAGACCCTTCACACTCCAACTGCTTTTTACAAATAGATCCTTAATCCTTAAGATACATATACATACATATATATGTATATATATGTATATGTGTATATATATATGTATATAATAGAAATCATCCTATCTCTTCACTGCAGGTAACAACTCAGAATTTTTTTTTTTACTTCAGCAAAAAATTGTAAGCTTTTGGAACATAGATTTTCACAATTTAAACTGTATGAATGACAAATTAAATTTGAATTTTAGAGATAATGTATATCATAGAATTTAATACACTGTATCAGTTACTATTCTGTTATTCAATGGGAAAAGGACTTCAGGTCATGATTTTTAAACTATGTACTTTCATAACAGCAACAACATCAAAAGTATTGCTTTAAAAGAAGTATCTCAGTGTTCCAATATATTGTTGGCATTTCACTTTGCAAAGGACCTTTTTATTGTCCAATTTTTAACACTAGTAGTGAGTAAATGATTAGGAAAACCTTTCAGACAATTAATTAATGATTTTAATTATTACTTTTAGCCATCATAGCTAAACTATTCGGCTTTTTAATGGAACATTTTATTCCTAACAACTGTAATCAGCACTCTCCATTCAGCTAGATGTCCATCTCTATGAGGATCTTAGCTTTTGGTCTATGAATTATATATATATATATATATATATATATATATATATATATATATATATATATATAAAAAAAATAAATGCATATGTATATATACATATACATGAACATATATATTGTAGATAGATAAAATGTCTATATGTTACATGCAAATACATGTATATGTTCATATATTAGTTTATGAACTTCTTTAAATATAATTTAATTCATTAATTTCTTTTTTGTTTTTAATTGTAGATATTTTAAAATATTATTGTGATAATGGGTAAATAGATGTGAACAGACTGCCAAAAGGCTCCATAGCACACACACATACAAAATCTTAAAACTCTTAGTCTATAATAAATTTAAGTTGGATTAATAAAGAGATTGAGTGGCTCACTGTCCAAGTAATGTTTTCATGATACCAAAATCATTATCCATGTTCACATATATTCTATTATTAGAGTCACTTCATGGAGAAGAGGTTGAACTATTGTCTCTGTGAGATGTCTATTAGAAATAGAATGTTAAATAAGAAAATAACAGTCATTAACATAGGGCTTGATGTGGTATTGATGAAACATCAATGGACTGGGAGCCAGAAAAAGTAGAAGCTACTCTCAGCTCTTTCTTGAACTCACTATGTAGCTTTGGTTTGGGACTTGACTTTTATTCCCCTTGGTTTCTTTGAATTTTGAAATAGGTACTTGGAATAGATGGTCTTTGAGGTCCCCTCCTGCTTCCAAATTTTATGATACTATGGATGATTTACCTAGTTAGCTAGCTGTCATTTAATAGAAAGGTCAACACTGAGGAAATAGTGCACAAAAGAGACAAATTTTGATAATACCAGGAGGTTAGAATACATCTTAACATGGAAGACTTCCTAGGCTTAAATGTTTCATGGCAAAAAGATGGATAATTTGCAAAATTGGAGGGAACCTCAGAGGGTATCTATTCCAATCCATACCGGATCATGTATTTCCTCTTCTATATGTCTAACAAATGCCTATATAGTCTCCTCTTGAAGATAATCACTGTTTGCTTAAGAACACTAGTGATATCTACTTTAAGACTCATCATTACATTTTGAAGAAGTGAATTTCACTTCTGGACAGCTCTAGTTGTTAAGAGTCTTTTCTTCACATTAAGCCCTAATCTTCTCCTTTGCAAATGCTAGCTAATTCTACCTTGCAAATTCCAGAATGCTCTCAAAATGGTTAGCTCAGTGCATTAGTGTCCCAGTTTTTTCATATTCTCTCCACCATTTGTCATTTTCCCCTTCTATCGTTTTAGCCTGATAGGTGTGAGATATCTCCGAGTTCTTTTTTTAACATTTTTCTAATCAACAATGATTTAGAGCATTTTCCGTAAGACTATATATACTTTTTATTTCTTCATCCAAAAACTGCCTCTTCATATCCTTTGACCATTTATCAATTGGGGAATGACATTTTTTTTCTAAATTTGACAAAATTCTATATATATTTGAGACATGAAACAGTTATCTGATAAAGTGTCTATAAATCCCCCCCCACACACACACCAATTTTCTGATTTCCCTCTAATCTTGGTCACATTGGTTTTATTTTTACAAAGCCTTTTTAATTTACTGTAATAAAAATAATCCATTTTACATTTCACAATGTTCCCTATCTCTTGTTTATTTATAAGTTATTCTCTTATACATAAGTCTGATAGGTAAATTAGTCCTACCTGGAAACCCCTGCTATGGAGAAGGTTAAAGCTGTTATCACTTGAGTTTGTAAATTCTGAGTTTCAATGGACTAAGCTGATACGTAAGTCCGGAGTTAATCTCTTGAGCCTCTGGGAACAGAAAAGTGACATCAGACTGCTTAAGTAGTCTGGCTGAGATAAGTAAAAGAGTAAATCAAAGATCCTATGCTTACCAGTTGTGGGACAGGTCCTTCATTGCCATCCTTGGCACACAGAAAGAAGGATCAAAAATAAAATAAAATGCAAATAAAAGATTGTTATGGGAGGGGGGTGGAGCCAAGCTGGAAAGCGGGGACTAGCATGAGCTCCCTGCCAAGTCTCTCCAAAAACTTATAAAAAATGGCTCTGAACCAATTCTAGAACTGTAGAACCCACAAAACAGCAGAGGGAAGCAGGACACTAGTCCAAGACAGCCTGGATGGTCTCTGGGTAAGGTCTATCCCTCATGGAGCTGGGAGTGGAGAGGAGTAGAGCAGAGCCCAGCATGGGCGGCGCGGACCAACCAGACCAGGAGTTGGGCGGAACATGCCCTAGCTCCCTGAATCAGTGAGCTGTAGCAGTTACCAGACTTCTCAACCCACAAACACCAAAGACAACAGAGAAAGTTAGTGGGAAAAGCTGCTGGGGACAGGGAGTTTGGGGTTTGCCCACCGACCCGGGGGCAGCGGTGGTGGGGCAGCTATAGAACTATAGCTGAAGTTGCTTCTGGCCCCAGGCCCACCTGGTGGGAGGAATTAAGTGGCAGATCAGAGCAGGAGTGAAGAGCCTGCTGAAGATCTAAGTCCAGCCCAGGTTGGGGGTTCTTGGGGAAGGAGGACTGCTGGTGTGGCAGAGCTGGTGCATCCCCCCAAGCTTGGAACATAGAACTCTGCACTCTACAAGCAGTCATACCCCACTGAAAAATTCAAGGGTCAAGTAAATTGGCTGGGAACATGGCCAGGCAGTGAAAATGCACCCAGACTCAGTCTTAGACTCTGGAATCTTTCTTTGGCAACAAAGAAGACCAAAACATACAGCCAGAAGAAATCAACAAAGTCAAAGAACCTACAACAAAAGCCTCCAAGAAAAACATGAACTGGTCTCAGGCCATGGAAGAGCTCAAAAAGGATTTGGAAAAGCAAGTTAGAGAAGTAGAGGAAAAATTGGGAGGAGAAATGAGAAGGATGCAAGAAAACCATGAAAAACAAGTCAATGATTTGCTAAAGGAGACCCAAAAAATATTGAAAAATATACTGAAGAAAATAACACCTTAAAAAACAGACTAACTCAAATGGCAAAAGAGCTCCAAAAAGCCAATGAGGAGAAGAATGCCTTGAAAGGCAGAATTAGCCAAATGGAAAAGGAGGTCCAAAAGACCACTGAAGAAAATACTATGTTAAATATTAGATTGGAGCAAGTGGAAGCTAGTGATTTGATGAGAAATCACGAAATTATGAACAGAACCAAAGGAATGAAAAAATAGAAGACAATGTGAAATATCTCATTGGAAAAACCATTGACCTGGAAAATAGATCCAGGAGAGATCATTTAAAAATTATTGGACTACCTGAAAGCCATGATCAAAAAAAAGAGCCTAGGTATCATCTTTCAAGAAATTATCAAGGAGAACTGCCCTGATATTCTAGAGCCACAGGGCAAAATAGAAATTGAAAAGAATCCACAGATCAC
>JAQQSZ010018224.1:0-10623 GCA_028646595.1 Phalanger gymnotis | reverse complement strand
CACAGCTGGTAAGTAGCTGAGGTCACATTTGAACTCAGGCCTTCGTGACTCCAGGCCCAGCATTCTTTCTATTCATTTCTTATTACCCTTCACAGGTGAGAAGAGGATCTGATCGGAATTATTGTGCGGGTGACTTGTTCGGTCCAGGTTAGCCCACCACAGCTTTCAAGCAAATAGCCTAGACTAAGCGCAGGAAAAGAGGCAGTTGGGGCTGGAGAGAGTGAAGTTAAGGCTAAAAGTGAAAGTGAATGCATATTGAGTTGGTTGAGACAGAGTAGCTTAGAGGAAGTTCTAATAGGCCCACAGCTGTAATTGACGAATGTTACCAGCAGCAGCAGCATAGAAGCGTGTTCCCTGGTGGTCTAGTGGCTAGGATTCGGCGCTTTCACCGCCGCGGCCCGGGTTCGATTCCCGGTCAGGGAAGCTCTTTTGTGTAGTGCTTTTAAAAAAAAATCCATCAAGGAGCTTCCGGAAAAACCTCTTTACCCTTACTCTTTAGTTCCTAAATACCTCTCGTTTAATTCCGTCAAGTCCCCGAGGGCAAAAGGAAATCCTTACAGAGCTACAGGCCCTCCTTACTCGAAGTTTCTCTCACCTGCATTATGCATGGGGTCCAAAGTGACAGAGCGAGAAGGCTACAGAGGTAAGGAAGGAGCAAAGGTTTAGGGAGCTCAGAAACTTTCTTTGTAACATAATAGCAAGTTTTCCTCACTACTGTCACGCTAGAGACGCGGGTTCGATTCCCAAACGGAGAACACTAAGTTTTTTACGCACCACTCCACCGACACTACTCCTATTCTTCAGGCCTCCGCTTCCCACCGCACCTCCACAGAGGGCTAGCAAAACGCAGGCTTTTGAAGGCTGCCCGCTGGCACGCCGGTCACCCATAGTCGCCCAGTCGAGGGCCCGCCCCCCCCCGACTTCGGGCGCCCACAAGCCTCGGGGTCTCTCACTAGCTGTACACACAATACCGGGGTCACTCTCTTGCCCAAGCCAATTTGACAGCAATGGAGGCTATGGGAAGCAGAAAGATAGGAAATCAAACCAGAAAGGGAGATGAAAGTCCAACTAGGAAGAGATTTCAATGCCAGGCTGATGAGGCAGTCAGTGTTTTATTCTGGACTCAACAGGGAGCTCCTGAAGATCATGAAGTGGTTTGGTATGTTTCGTGTGTGCATGTGTGTGTGTACATGTGAGAGGCAGATTGGTGGGAGTGTACACTGGTCACCTGGTAAGGGAGGTGATTTAGGAACATCCAGGAGAAAGCTGTTCATGCAATGGATTGGAGAGAAAAGCGATGCAGGCAGACTGGCCAATTATGAGGTTATTGCCATAGACCACCCAAGATATTAGGAGGCCTTGAATGTGATTCTGAGAAGAGAGGAGCCCTGTGCACAGAAAGGAAAAGACGTTTTAGAGGTAAAGTAGGTAAGAGCTGGAAACCGATTGGCCCCATGGGTACTGAAAGAAAGGGAAGGGTGAACGATGACACAGGTGTGAATCTGGGTGGCTGTAAAGAAAATGGTTCCACCAACAGAAATGCAGAAGGTTAGAGGCAGAGATTGTATGCAGGTAAGTGGTAAAAACCAAAACAAATTAAAAAATGGGGCTGGAGTTTCAGAGAAGTTAGGTCTTGACTTCTGGATTTCGTATTCATCTGAAATCTTTTTGGAGACAGCCATAGGATATGAGAGTGTGGGTGGAGAGAAAAGGGCTGAGTCTGGGGTGAAGGGGGCAGGGGGATGAAATGCCCACATTTAGGGGACAGGCTGGAAGAAAAATATGGCCCAGCAAAGCCTACCACAAAGGCTATGGGTAATGGAGTTGATTTGGTTTGAGAGGTTTAGGGACCCCTCAAGGACTAAAGCACAGGAAAGGGTCATCTGGAATGAATTCATGGACTGAAGCAATCTTTAAGTCAAGTTGGCAAAAGTTTATTGTAACACTAATGTGTCATGAAGAGCTCCTTAAAGAACTTGCAACCTAACAGGAATGAAGTCAAGCTTATATAGGAAAGGTAGTGTATTATATGGCAAGTATGCTAATTAGGTGATAACATGCAACCTTGGTCACAGGAGTCATTCACTACTGGAAAGGGGGAAGGGGTGTTTTCTAAGGGGTGTGTTTTTAGTCTGTTAGGTCTGTAACAAGATTGCTTGACCTCTGGGTTGTATTTGGTAACCGTGGGAATCAGTATATGACAGTTCTGCTGGTACAAGATAGTCCATCATACAAGGGAAATTCTATGGAATGTTCTTGTAACAGAGATAGTTTGCCTCGCTGGGGCCCACTTATGAGTTATTACTAGACCTGTCGAGATAGTGTTTTTGATGAGGTGTTTGGGTGCTTGTGCTTGGACTCCAGTTTTAAAATCACATTTCTCCCTAGCCTCAAGACACTATCCCTGACAGTTTTCTCCCCAGCCCAAGGACATTGTGCCTAGCAATAACTCATGAGTAGGCCCCTGTAAGATAAACTACCTTTTCCCACAATTACTCATGAGTGGGTCCCCAGTAAAACGAATTATCTTTCCCCATCACAAGAACAAGCTGACCTCTGAAGAAATTCTCTTGTAAAAACAGGACTATCTTATAACCGCAGAATTATTATGTATTGATTTCCAGAGTTATCATATTCAATCCAGAGGCCAAGCTACACACACCAAGTCTCAAAGCTATCTTGCTACAGATATAACAGACCAAAAATATACCCCTGAGAAACCCCTTTCCCTGGTTTCTAGTAGTGAATGATGCCTGTGACCAAGGTTGTAAGTTATCACCTAATTATCATGTCTGCCAGATAATCTATTACTTTTCCTATATAAGCTTTAGCATCATTCCAGTTAAGTTGCAAGTGCCTTAAGAAATGCAAGTTCCCTAAGGAGCTCTGCCCTCTATATTGGTGACACAATAAACCTTTGCCACCTTGACTCAAAGAATGCTTGAGTGTGTGAATTCATTCCAGATGACCCTCTCCTACACTTCAGTCCTTGAAGGGTCCCTGAAACCCCTTTCAAACTTCTTTATTTTGGGACTAGGGAGAAAGGTGATCTTGGAAGTGGAGTCCTAGCACAAACACCCAAGTGCTCCATCAGAGTGGCAATGCCTACAGGGGGCCAGAGACAGAGATAAAGAGTCCCAGATTATAACACAGAGAGACAGAGAAAGACACAGAGACAGAAAGAGGAGAGTCAGACTGAGATATTGACAAAGAGAGAAAAAGGGCCAGATGCTCTGACAGAGACAGATCACAGGGTCCCAAGAGGCAATGGGGGAAAACCTGTCCAGGAAAAGAGTGGTGCCCAATACTGCAGATAAGTCCCCATTGGAGGGAGAATGAGACAAATGCCTTCAGTTGACTGAGCAGTCAGTTAAGAGGTCTTTGGTGACCCTAGAAAGGGCAATTTCGGTATCAGGTCAGAAATCTGATTGCAATCAGATTCAGGAGTGAGAAGTGAGTAAATAGAGGCAACCAGCTTGCATCACCCTGTTTAAGAGTTTAGCTATGAAACAATCCCACAGACTGATGGCATAGCAGGGACAAGAGAAGTTTGGTTGACAATGAGAAAGGCCTGTCAGTGGAGGGTCAAAAGTTGAATATGAAAGAAGTTATATGTGCAGAGAGTGAAGATGAAAGGAAAGGATGAAGAGGGCAAGCTCCCAGAGGAGACAGCAGAGCATGGGATGAAGAGCACAGGAGGAAGAATGAACTTTGGTAGGAATGCCCATTTCATCAATCAGAGAGTGGAGCAAATTAGAACAGAATGGGAGAAGGCAGGAAGAGGAAGCTTTTTAGGTATGGAGTGAGGGATTAGAAGGAACTGGCTGATGGAGTGATCTCCATAAAGTCAGACTGAGGTCCTCTGCAGAGGAGAGAATGCTTCAGGAGGTGCAGGAAGTCTGAGGAGAGAATAAAAGTGAAACTTTCAAGGAATAAATGGATTGTGAAACTTCAGTGAAGGACCAATTGAGTTATGAAATATAAATTTGCAGTACAACCAGTGGGATGGATTCCATGACACTCCCCAGGATCTTTGGTGAACATTTAAGAAGAGTCAAAAAAAAGATGCTTGGGTGGGGAGTGGTTTTATCCTAACGGAAAAAGGGTTTAGGGGGTAGTGGTGGTTCAGGGTATGATAAGCCTGGTCTGGTACTTGTGAAGGAGAGACTGTCTAGGGAAAAGGGAAGTAGGAGAATGGTTGAGAAGGATTTAAGAGCAGCCGCTGACATACTTTCAAATGGTGAACTCTTGGTGTCAAGACAAGGAAGGTAGTGAGAAGATGTGGAAATGGGAGTGAAAGGAGAGAGGGCATGGAAAGGGAGGGGGCATGTGGAAGGAGCCTAGAGGCCTAGGTAGGAAGGAAGAAGAATTTTAGATGATCTGGGAATTTTCATGGTCTCCCAGAAGGCCTTCCTTGCTCTTCCTTTTCTGGTGAGCAGTTGGCGGTGCTTTAGAGTAATGGTTCAGCCTCATTTGCCTTGAAGAACCCCCCAATAGGAGATGGAGGATTCCAATGTCTATTCCACCTCAAAAATACTCCTAAGCTTCCCAAATTTTCACGGACAGGTATAGGTGAAAAGCTACCAAATGTGTGAAATATGTCCCAGTCTAGAAACAGTGGCTTCCTTTTTTAATTATAAGATAATAGATGATTGTTGTTGTTGTTGTGTGTCCTTCATTCTTGAAGAGGACCATGATATCAGGAAGGTGATGCCAGGACATTCGAATGAATTGGATTTGAGTGAGGGAGGGATAAGCAAGGTCTCTCCTCTTGAACCATCTGGGTCCAGTGGCAAGATATAAATCAAGATGACTGGAGGTGATCCCCATGGGATGGTAGAAGTAGCAGCTTAGAAGTTATTCAATCAACTATCATTTGTTAAGCATCTGTCATGTGGCAGGCACCATGCTAAATACAACCATACAAAGAAGTGAGTGGAGTAACAAGTGTTTTGGGGTGGTAATCTCAGAAGGAAGGCACTAAGATTGAGGAGAATAGAGAAAGGTATCTTGAAGAAAGTAGGACTTTGACTGAGACTTAAGAGAAGCTAGGAAAGCTAGGAGGCAGAAATGAGTCAGGGCCAGTGGTTGGAGTAGGGGAGAGGGGTATATGAAGTATAAGAAAAGTGGAAAGGGAGGAAGGGGCCAGGTTATGAAGGGCTTTCAAAGCTAAACAGTAGACTATATTTGTAATCCTCAAGGCAATGGAGAACCACTGAAGTTTATTAAATGAATAAAACAGAGTTCTGGTCAGATCTGAGCTTCAGGAAGAATAAGTAAACATCTGAATGGAAGATGAATTGGAGTATCCAGAGACTTAAGGGAGGGAGACCAACCAATAAAGCTGTTGTAATAGCCCAGTTCTGAAATGATGAGGGCCTGCACTAGGGTGGTGGCTGTGTCAAGGAGAGAAGAAAGCCTAAAGGAGTGATATTTCAGAGACAGAAAGAAGGAAATTTGAACAGTGAGAGTAAGTAGTGGAGGACGACATGTAGATTGAGAGTTTGGAGGACTCACCTGGATGTGCAGACCTGGACTTTTCTGGTGTCAGTCAGAGAAGATGATGGTTATCTGGACAGTATGAGGAAATTATGTAGAGGGGAGCTTCTGGGAGAAAAGATGAGATCATTTTGGGACATGTTGAGTTTAAGATATCTGCAGGATATTAAGTTCGAGGATGTCTAAGAGGAAGTTGGAGGCCAAGAGACACGATAGGGCTGAGCCTAGACATGACTCTATAATTGAAATCTAGGAAGCTGAAGAGACTCCCATATGAAACAGTAAAGTGGGAGAAGAGAAGGCCAATGCCGGGATAGTGCATTGGTATTGTGCACTGGGGCAGGACAAGGTGTGTGTCCTACGTTGCCTCCTTCCTCCAATCCCCCTCAGAGGTCGGACTTGTCTCTGGAAGGGCTGCAGAGTGAAGCAGCTAAGGCAGAACACAGAGGATTTAGAAATGAATGCTCTCCTAGATGAGCACATCCAGGACAGCAAAACTCCTCTCTGAATGTGTAAGCCTCCTTCATTCCTGGGCTCACAGCTATTCGTGAGTTGCTCCTGCCCTAACTATGGAGATTACATTTGGTAGAAAAGCAGAGAACAGGAAACCAGAGTACAGTCAAATATTGTTGCTGAGTCAACAGAAGAAGCTGTGCAAAGAAAAGCACCCAGTATTTTATAGAACCCCTGAAGAGAGAGAAAGGCAGGAGACATATAGATGCTGTTCTGGAAGGTGCTTTACTGGGGTGAGGAGAAGCTGTGGTGGCATTTAGGGCAATGGGCTGACTTGTGGGAGGAGGTAAATGGGCTTTGGTTGGGAGTACAGTTAGATCGTCGAGGAGAAGACCCTGGGTCCAATGGATCTCCAATGGAAACTGGAAAAGACACGGGAGGGATGCAGAAGTTGCGTTGTGCTGAATAAGGAATTCAGTAAAGTAAAGGCCTGTTCCCTAATGGTTCAGTAGTTAAGATTCGGCACTCTCGCAATGACAGGTTTCGATTCCCGTTCAGGGAAGGCGTTTTGCAGCACTTCGAGGCCCCTCAACTGGCCTTTAATACCAAAAAAAAAAAAATTCCATTCTAACAGGCTCCACTGCCTGGCCCCAGCTACAAATGCTCGCTTGCATGGGCCGGGAATCGAACCCGGGCCTCCCGCGTGGCAGGCGAGAATTCTACCACTGAACCACCCATGCTGGACAAGTAGATTTTCCTCTTCTTTGTCTGTAATCTCTTTGATTTCTCAGAACACATGCAGCTATCTGGTGGGCCAGGATCTGCACTTCCAATTTTACACCATACCCAAAGAGTTTTACCTAAAATGTTTCCCTTCTGCCTTGGGCTTCCTCCCAGATCCTTCCCCTAAATTCTCCTCCTCCTCCTCTTACTACTTCTCCTCCTACTGCTCCTACACTTCTTCCTCTAGAGAAGTTGGTTAAATGTCCTTAAAGTAGGTATCTGAAAGCTGTTTTGGTGGGGAGGGTCGAAAAAGGCCTCAAGTCCAAGTGTGCGTTTTTCTTCCAATCTACTTTCCAGCAAAAATCCAACATGGCCCTCATTTGGGACCAGATCCTCCATACACCCCTCATACAAACGCAGGTTTATCCAGTCTTGGCCTATGAAGGACCGTGGGCTAGGAAGAAGGAAGAGGTGTTCTTGGAGTCCAGGACCTGGGTCAAGTCACTCACTTTTGCTCAGGTAGGTTTTAGGTGACCGCGGGACCCTGAAAGCAGTGGAAGGCAAAAGGCTACTGGGCGAGACCCGAACCCACGCTTCTAGAAGAGAATCTGATTCAAAGGCCAAACGACTGGGCCATCCTGACCACATTTGAAGACATCCTCTCTCTCTACCCAAGTGACCACAGCCACAACACAACCACGATCTCAGATGGTTCGATTCATTCTACTCAATTCCTTGCAACAAGTCCTGCCCTCTTCCCCAGGCACCAGCACTATCCAAGCAAGTCCACACATCTAGAAGCATCCTTCCACACCCCTGACACAAACACCCTACTACTCGTCCTAAGACGAAGCCTGTTCATTTCTTCCAACTCCCACCGTTCACTCCACTCCTCGGGTTCCACCGCACCGCAGCTGCTGCGGCCTTCCACAACTGTATTCTGGACCCTGCCTTTCTCTCTTTGAGGAACACACGCAGTTCAACCACTAGTCCACCCCCTCCAGAGCCTCTCTGTCTCTAACAAGTATGTCCCAAGAGCTTACGGCTGAGAGTAATGGCTCCCGCAACATTAGTGTGAGGGACGAAAGGGTCTCATCTCATTTGGAAAACACTCCTCCCGCGAATACGTCTCAAAGCAGAAGGGACCCTAGCGAGGCACCGGCCTAGATGTGACCAAGACAGAGGAATGAGTGTGCAAACGTCGTGTCAACTATTAAGACAAAGCTTAGACCCGGAGGTGCCTTGAAGCACTGAGAGGATGTCAATCCAAGGAGTGAGTGCTGGTGAAGAGTATCCCAAGATGAATGGAAGTTCGGTAAGAAAGGAGGGTGTTCGCCTAGAGACCAGATCAACATTTCCGTGGAAATGAGAATTGGCCAGGAGGGAAGAGAGCGGCTCAATGGATCAGCAGGTGAGGTCCCGGAGCATTCAGCTGCTCTGCCTTCTCACTCCAGCACCCATCCACCCCATCCATCACCCACGAACCTCCAGGAGATGCTTTCTCACAGCAACACTCTTTCTCCGCCATATCTTCCCAGACGCAGCCTTCGTCCCTATCCCCCTACCTTCTTTTATTGCTCTCCTCCTCCCACCCCATCGCTTTGTCTCCTCCCTTGAACTTTTTGAATGAAAGACGGCCGCGCGCCCATACGCACACCCTCCTAGAGTCTATCGAGAAAAAAAAAAACTAAAGTTCCTGAGCTTGGTTTCTATTTTTTTTTTAACATGTTGACAACTCTATTTCAATAAAAATGTGTTTCTTGGGTAAATTTTTGGATTTCGTTTTCATGAATTCAAAAATGTTATGCTGAGAAGACTTCAGCAGACATTCAAAGGGATCAAACATCCACATACCCACACATACAAGCTGGAACAGACACACACGCTGGTACGGTGAAGAATGCCTTCCTTTGGAGAGCCTCTCTTTAATGACGAGAAAGAATAGCGGCTCTAGAGGACAAGAGACTAAAGGACCCACCAGGCCACTCCATCCAGGCCCCCCCCTCTTTGCAAAAGCGTGTCCCAAGAGCCCAGCCACGGACAGATTGGTCCAGAGGCAGTCGAGGTTTAGAGTTTGAGAGGTGTTTGAGGCAGGCAACAGAGGTGACTGAGGGAAAGGGCTTCCCAGGTTTGGGAAGCTGGGAAGCTGTGGGGCCTTAAGAAATTCCAATGGAGACACTGACGTGGAAGAGAGATGGGGGCGGGGGAAGGGGAAGAGATGTATGTGGGCGCCCTTAGGAGGATGGAGAGAGAGAGAGAAAGAGAGAGACAGAATCCCCGGGATGCACTGTCTTTCTGTCTACATTTCTGAGGCGTTGAGAGTTAAGGAACTATCAGCACATTCCTCGTTAGTATAGTGGTCAGTATCCCCGCCTGTCACGCCGGAGACCGGGGTTCGATTCCCCGACGGGGAGAAGTTGTTTCTCTTTTTTTAAACTCACCACGCAACACCTCTACTCCTCTACCAACCGCAGCCCCACCTCAGGACCCCCAGCCTCTCAGAGTGCAGAAGACGTCATCGTGGCAGCAGGAGACCATGTCACCCGCAGCACCTCCCCTTTAGCGCCTAGCTGCCAAGCCGAGACTTGCTGGTGGGCTGGCCATCCCCAGTCCCAGATTCCCAAAGATCTCTGTGTGTCTCCAAGTCATAGTCGCCCCAGATCGAAAAGGAAGCCCGAGCAAGAGCCAGGGCTTTGTGCCTGTTGTTCTCAGAGGAAGCTTCTGGGCTGCTCACAGCGTGCCTAGGGCTGCCAAGGCCCATGCGCCCCCATCTCAGGTCCGGGCGGCTTCTGATCCCACTGCCCAGTCTCTGACCACAAGCCCTCTAGCCTGCAGGTGTGCAGATGGTGTGCGGTCTACCCACTCAGTCCCGCTCACATACTAACATGCAAGGTTACAATCCGACAATCAGAAAGTGGGAGGAAGAAAACTCCATGTCAGGGGCGAAAGGAGGACCATGAGGGCGAGAGCAGGGACATAGAGGACTGGGACAAGACATGCGGGAGGCAAGAGTTGTAGCAACCCAACCTACAGGGGTCACAAGCTGGTTCGGGCGCTGTCGTGGGCTTCGGGCCTGCGGCTCTTGGTCCCTTCCCAACCCTGAATTCAAAACTAGAGGTCTCAGGCTGGCCTACCGGTGGGTTGAGTCTACTGTGCAGCTAACCCTACCACTGGCCTCGACCTACTTCACAAACGTGAAGCTGCAGGGGATGCAGAGGCGCTTGGAGAGCGGGGCGATGAGGGATGCTTACTGCTGAACTTGGGCAGCACCAAGCTACGTCTCCGGCAGACGTTGCAGGAGCCCTGTTCCGGCTGAAGGCTTTGGCCAAGGAAGGCGGCTGCCAAGGAGACAAGAGGAGATCTGGGCTGGCCTCGGCTCGCGCGTGGAGTGAGACAGCCCGCAAGGGAGTACAGCTGCGGGTGGGGTTCTTGTGCTGGCCCCAGCTGCGGGATCGGCGAGGGGACTTCTGGGGCTTTCTTTAGGCCTAGGTAGAGGAAGTTAGTGTGGTACTGCAGTTTGTATCCACGTCGCGTTGGTGGTATAGTGGTGAGCATAGCTGCCTTCCAAGCAGTTGACCCGGGTTCGATTCCCGGCCAACGCAGCTACTTTTTCCATTGTCCTCCTCTTGCTACACCGCCGACCCCTATATAGAGCCACGAATGACTCTTGCCTAGTCTCCTGCCCTCTGCCAGGTTCCTTATTGATTTCTCTACGCCTTGGGGGGCTTTGAGCATGTGCCCCACCCTAGATGTGCTGGTGGTCCTATATTTCTATCCTTTATTTTCCTCTGGTTCTTCCTCTTTTTCTAGATACACTGCATCTCGAGGCCAGTGTTTCGCTTCAACTTCACAACAATGGAGTGCCTACTCTGTGCAAGGGGTACTCTCTAGGAGGCTGCATCTTTGGAAGATAAACTGGGGAGAGCCTCTACCTTAACCCTCAATGAG
>JAQQSZ010018223.1:0-10624 GCA_028646595.1 Phalanger gymnotis | reverse complement strand
TAGCTGCCCAGCCTCCACTGCCCCCAGGGTGGTGGCTGAACCGCAAACTCTATCCCTCTGTCCCCAGCAGCTTTTCCCACTAACCTTCTCTGTTGTCCTTTGGTGTTTGTGGGTGGAGAAGTCTGGTAACTGCTGCAGCTCACTGATTCAGGGCACTAGGGCTTGTTCTGCCCAGCTCCTGATCTGGTTGGTCCATGCGGCCCACACTGGGCTCTGCTCTGTTCTGCTCCGCTCCCAGTTCCATGAGGGATAGACCTTACCCAGAGACTATCCAGGCTGTCCTGGTCTGGAGCCCTGCTTCCCTCTGCTATTTTGTGGGTTCTGCAGTTCTAGAATTGGTTCAGGGCCATTTTTATAGGTTTTTGGAGGGACTCGGTGGGGAGCTCACGCCGGTCCCTGCTTTCCAGCCGCCATCTTGGCTGCAAAGGGACCATTCTGGCCCACCAGAAAAGTACTAGCAGGTGTGAAGAGCTTTGAGGGATTTCCACATAGTCCTAGAGGTGATTGGGGGTGAGGTGGAGGTGGAGGAGACCTGAGCTTGCCAAAAGTCATTTGGGTAGGTTTGGAAAAGCGAATGAGAAATAGGTAGAGGCAGAGGCCAGTATTCTAAGTTAGAGGTGATGAGGGTCTGACCCAGAGTAATAGCTTTGTGAGCAAAGAGGAGGAGGCATATGTTGAAGAAACGTTGGAAGCAGAAACAACAAAATGAGACAATTGTTTGGACTTAGGGGCGAAAGTGAAACGTCGAGAACAAGTCTGAGGATGTGGACTCCAGTAAGGGATGGTGGCGTGGGTGTAACGAGGGTAGGGCAGCTGGGGCTCTGTTCCAGGGCACTAATTTTACAGGGTGTTAATAACCCTTGGTGGCCTTCAGCATCATGGCAACAACATGGCTTGTCATGGTAGGCTAGGAGATAGTGGGCCAGGCCAAGGGACTTTTTTGCCTGCCCTGGCTTCCCCCATGATCTCTTTCCCCTTCCCTAATTGTGACACTGTGTGGTGACCCTTGTCCCAGGTATAAAAATTCTTCCTTATAGTTCTCATTCTGGGCATTCGCAGCAACATGTAGAACGCTGGGTTCCTCCAGGTTTGGCTCTGTGTGTGCGGCTGCTACTATGGGACACAGAATGTATTTTCTCCCATTATGTTAAAGGCTCATGAAAATAGACATATGGTATGTGGGGCCCATGAACATCTTACATATCCAAACCTTTTTCTGGGAAATGGGCCTGGCTTGTCCTCCTTTCCTTTTAGGATCTTTCTTGGTTTGTCTCTTGCGGGTCCAAGACCTAATCTAGCATCCATGGAGCTCTCTCGGTCAGCCCAGTGTGTGCCCATTGGGCCACCCCTCCAGCAGTGCTGATTTCGGCCCGCTCTTCTCTGCTCGTCCTTGGCCTCCCTGAGGTCACCCAATCGTGGCTCCATTAGCAGGCTGGCTTGGTTGCCTTTGAGGGCTGCAAGGAAGGCTTCATGGAGGCAGGGGCATGAGATTGGGACATCCAGGAGCCAGAGGGAAGGCCTCTGCCCTGGATCTGAAAGGGAGTGCCGAGGGAGAGCTAAGCAGGAAAGCTTAGGCATTTTAAGGGGCACTGCTGGGGGAGGAGAGGCTTGGATAACCCTTTCTTGAGCGTCAGAGCTCAGCGTTAGGTATGGGGAGTTGAGGGGGCTGACGACGTTGGTGTTGAGGGCTGGGCTTTGGTTTCATTTCCTCGTTTCCCAGCCTGATATATGTTTGTTGGAGCGAGCAGGTTGGGGCAACAGAGGGAAGAGGGGCTATTGGTCAGACCCTACGACCTCAAGGCACAGCGGAAGACAAAGCCAGTCGTGGTGTCCAGGGGGCTAGGGGAAAATCCTGGCTCTGTTCCTTCAACCTCTGTGGCTGTGGGCAAGTGAGCTCCTTCTGCTCCCTCCAGGTCTGCACTCTGGCTTTCTCAGAAGTCTTTCCTGCTCTGAGGTGCAGGGACGGCCCCTGCCCACTTGGGAGCCGCATTGGAGGATGCAGAGAAAAGATGTGCTCGGATTAGACTGCCCTAGGAAAGTCCGCAATGCCCCAAGCAATGCCCTCAGACTATTCTGGCAGAACAGGGTCCCTCAGGGCTCTAGGAGAAAGAATTTCCTCACCCTGGTGATTCCTGGGCAGATCGAGGTGCGTGCGAGGTGCGTAACCAAGAGGTGCAAAAGAAAGCATTCTCTGTGAGGTTGGGGAGGGGCGTGAGACACAGAACCTAGGTAGGCTTCCTGGAGAAAAACCCTGTGGGGCCAGGATCAGCTAGATGGTCCCACCACCTCGTGGTCCTGCAGTGTCCAGTGCAGACCCGCATCGACAGACTGCCAACGTTAATCAATGGGAACGATGGAGAGTCAGCAAACAAAGTGGCCTTGGAGGATTTCTCCTGCCACTGTCTGTACTTCAGTTGGGTTTATTCTTCCTTATCCCGCCAGAGACGCTCAGTTGTTTCCTGGGCATGGGAACTTTGCCTCACTATCAGGAAGTGTTTTTTCTACATAACTGTTTATATTAATAGATTCTGCACCCCCATCCTGCCATATTCCCCCCTCCAAAGCCATGCCTTATAACAACATAAATTTTTTTAAAGGAAAAAGAAAATAAACTCAACGAAGCCCTCCGACACGGTGAGGCGCGTTCCGTAGATCCCCTGCAGAAGACTGGGTGAAGTGCCCTCCATCCGTTCTTCCTTTGGCGCCCCGCCAGCTTTCTCGGCATTCTGTTTTCAGGGGTCAGTGATGGTCGGTCTTTCCACGGACACTCCACGAGGCCTGATCCTGTCTCTTCCTGGTTCTGCTCTGTCTCTGAAGTCTGTCCTCCTGTCTCTGCCATCACCCTGCACTCTCCATCTCAGTGACCTCCCTCCCCTGAAGCCCTTCTTCTGGGGAATAGGGCCGAGGGCAGAAGGGGGAGCCTGACACATGGGCTTCTCCTCCATGCTAGAGATGCGATCGGGCACCTCCTGTCCCATTAATCACAGGAGTTACTGAAAAGTCTGGTCTCCTGGTCATGGGTGTCTGGCTACCACAGGAAGACACCTGCAGCAGGAAGCGACAGTGGCAAAGAGATGGGACGAGTCGGCTGGTAGGAAGCCCCTTTCCGCCATCATATAGCGGAGCTACCCTGGAGGGGCCGGCCGGGCGACTGCTGCCTCATCGCAGCTAACGATGATGCCCGCTGCCATTCTAGGGGCGATGGATTCTTTGGTCCGCCTACATCGTCTCCGAAGACTCCCCACCACGGCCCTGGGAGGCAGGAACCACAGTTACTGTGTCTCCCATTATACGGATGATGGCGGAGGCTCGAGATCCAAGACGTGGAGTGACTCAGGGCCACGTGGCTCATGAGCGTCTGAGGAGCACAGACATGCACGCTCACACTCACACACGCACACCATGCACACACCCTGTGCCAGTACCAAGTGAACATTTGTTCAGAGAGAGACATCTGTGACCTGTCTCAAGAGACAAACCTGCTTCCCAGAATCCCCAGAGGTCCAGAGTGGGGCCCTGAATGTCAAGGCAAGGATTTGGGCTCCATTCATGCAATGGGGAGCCTTGAAAGCTTTGGAAGGAGGAGTGGTCGCTGAACTGGGGGCTTTTAGCTGGCCTGTCCATCGTCAGTTGCTGGGACTCAGAGTGCCCGAGGACCAGCCCGGCCGAGGGGCCCTGTGTGGCCACCGTGGAGGCAGCGAGTGGCTAGGATGCGTTTGGAGACGAGGAGGATTCTCTGGGACTCTCCTTAGGCGAGCACCCGCTGGTGCCCGGTGCCACTGCCCCCTCCTTCCTCCCCTGGCCCAGGGACTGAATCCCAAGGTGATAAGCTCATCTCAACAAATAGCCTTTACCCAGATGAGAGAAGGGTGAGCTTCACCAGCCAGTAACTAGGCACAAGCTGGGGCCAAGGTGTCTCAGTGACTCCCGTCCAAGGGGCAGGATTGCCCCCAGCAAAGGCTTTGGGTATCCTCTTCCTTCAGTGCTGATTCTGATTGTGTCCGTGGCCGGCCCTGACATCTCCCTCCCACTGTCACAGAGGTGAGGCCGGGAGCTGATGACCACTCTTAATCCGTCGTTCGTGTACCCTGGCCCAGAGTCTGCCCCATTGGCCTTGGTGGGGGGAGTTGATCGTGTCGGGCCGGCCGGTGGGTGGGTTCTCTGTATGGAGCCAGGAGCTCCGGGCCAAGCTGCTGTCCTCCTCAGCCCATGCAGAGGGGAGGGGGCTGCTCTGAGGACACAGAACCTCCACCCCTAGCAAGAGTTTAATTTATAAATACCCAATTACTGATTGATGTCGGGGACCCGGGGTCCTCGATTCTAGGACCTGGGGTGGAAAGGGACATTCCCTCCCAACAGATGAGGAAGTGGGGCCGGATGACTGGCCCAGGGTCACACAGCTAAGACTCAGGGCTTGGACCCCAATGTGTGACCACAGCCCAGCCCCCAGCCTCAGTTTCTTCACCCATATAATGGGAGTAATTAATCCTACTTTCCAGTACCTGCCCCCCACCTCCAGTCCTTGTGAGGGAGGGGCCTTGCAAACTCCAGGCTCCTGTTGAAACCGGAGGGGTTTGTTTGCTCAGCGTGGGGACACTAGGAACGCCTGGCCCCATCAGGGGCTCTCAGGCTCCCTTTTCTACAGGACACCCACAATCCCTGGTCTGGGGCTGGGATTAACTGGCTCCCTCAGCAGAGATACAAGCAAGTCTGCCCTCCCAGAACGACTGGGCATGGCTGGCTACTCCTCCTTCCTTCCTCCCCTCCCCCGCACTTCCTGCTCCCGCCTGAGACTGGGCACTGGTCAAAGCAAGGTCAGCACGCCTTCTCCGGGGCCACCAGTGAAAGCGCCCCAGCTTTCCAGGGAGCCTCCTTGCCACGGCCAGGCCCCCCACCTTGGCTCACCCCTGATGTAGGGAGCAGGCACGCACTGGAAGCAGGCGGACCGTGGGCCTCCTGCAGCCTCCCCGAGAGCCCAAAGTGGGGGAGCCTCCCTCAGCGGAGAGAGGCCAGGAGCCGCCGAGATTTCTGGATGGGCCCAGATGCAGCCGGAAGGGAGACAGAGCCTCCTCTGCTCAAGCCCAGCCAGGCTCGGCAAAGTCCACGATGAGCTAACCAGCTTGAGCACAGCGTGGGAGCAACGGCGGCCCTAACTCTGCACCCGCCCCTTCTTCTGGGGCTCAGGACAAAAGCTTTTTATTTGTCTGCATGGTCAAAGAGACATTTATCCGGAGGTGACGCAGCTGCGGTCGGCCCCTGCAGGACTCAGCGCCTGACGGTCCCCCAGCTGCACTGGGCTGGTCCCAGCCGCAGCACCACCCACCCAGGGGAAGGTGGTACTATCCTACCTTGCTTCCCTCTCCCCCTCTGCTTCCATGTGGGAGGAATGTGGAGGCAGCATTCCCCAGTCAGGAAGCGTCTCTTAAAGCATGCACTTTCTTGTAACACCGAGGGAAGGACTCGGTCTGACCGATGGCTGGCCTCGGGCTGTCCTCGGAAGATGCCCTATGCTGCCCTCCTAGGGATCGCGGTGGGCCGGCCGGCAGAGGCATGTCGGAGGCCAGCGAGATGTCAGAGGGTCAGCTGAGCAGTCACCCTGCTTTGGTTCCCAGGGAGCTCGCCCCAGCTGGCCGGTGGCTGCACAAAGACCACCAGGCTGCCTGGGAAGCTTCCCCAGCTATCTTGGCAGGGCCATCGTTGGAATCCTATAAAAGTCAGGGGCAGAGGGGAGGAGCCAGGGGAAGGGGGACAAGGGCTGTGCGTACGGACTAGGCAGGGAACAAAAGAAGGCCGTCCATCCACCGGGTCCCGCTGCCCCTGCCGGCCGCTCGCTCCAGGAAGCGGGATGGGCTGGGGGTCCGAGGCTCTTGGCCACGCGGTACCAAGGGGCTCGTCCCAGGCCACCGGCTGAGGTCTCCTGGTGTCCAGGATGCTGGGAGGTGTGGCTGGTTGTGGCTAGTCGGACAAGGCCGGGCTCCTGTTAGGAGCCTGCTGGCCACAGACGCGGGTGAATCCAGCAAGGTTGCAGCCCTGACTCTGGGCCCTTCCCGCTACCCACAGTCCCAACGAGCCCCTGTGCCTTCATTTTAGACCATGATCCTGGCACAGGCGGCAGTGGTTCTAGGAAACAGGAGAACGAAAAGCGACCATCATGTGTCACCGTGATTGTTCGATGTCATCTGCCTTCTGTTCTGGGGTGGAACCATGGCCGTGGCTGGGTGGGTGAAGGTTACAGCGGAGCTCCCAGGGGCCCCTCATGGCCTTGGGATCGTCTTCATCTTTCATGTGGGCTGGCTTTTAGCTGCCCCTGTCCCCTTCCCACATGCAGGAGAGTTGTTTCACCCGGTTTGTGGTGGTGGCAGGAAGTTCCCAGCATGCCTTTGGGGAGGTTGTAGGGTCTTGGACCAGGGCACCATCTATAGCGATTGAGAAAGTCCACACCTTGGAGAAGTCATTCCCTTCTTGTCCTCAGTTTCCCCATTGATAAACTTGGGGAATGGACTAAGGTTGCTTTCAGTCCTGATATCTTTGGTTCTATGTTCTGAGGTCCCTTCTCGCTCCCTGGCCTTCTGCGTTCCAGGTTCCAGGTTCCTCCTGACTCCAGAATTTCACATTCTAAGAATTTTCCCCAGCAGCCTGGCCTCCCATAGTTCCTGTCTAGGAAGTTCTGTCCAATCCAACCCCCTTCCTTCCCTGCTTGTCTGGGGCAGGCATCCTTATCTCCACAGCTCCATTCCAAACACTTCCCTTAGACACCATTTGAGGATCTCTCTGACGTCCTTGGCGGCTGGGCGGGCTCGGCATCACACCCCTCCTGGCAGGGTGAGCGCCACCCTGCACAGGGTGTACTCAGTCAGCTGTGGCCAGCAGTCCCACTGGCCCACAGTCTCCTTCAGTAAACGTTCATCTTGGGCCTGGTCCGGACAAGTGAATCCTCTGGGTCCAGGCTGGAAGGAGTGTTTGAGGCTGTCCACTCTGCCCCCTCCTTGTAGGTCTGAGCCCCAGGGAAGGGCAGGGGCTCGGGGTCCCCCAGGGTTCCCTTCAGACACCCGGCTGCCAGTCCCCGAGCTTCAGTTTGCTTCACGTTTCATTTTGTTTTCTATGTATTCACTAATTCTGGCCCATAGCAGTCTTGCATGTGGTTCAAGTCCAGAGAGAAGTGCATTTTTTGGAGGAGGAGATAGTTTTCTAGCAGTTGGGAGCATTTCAGTCAGAGGAGAGACCTCAGGTGCCGCCTGGCCACGCATGTGGCCCGGCCTCAGGGGGCCAAGCCATCCCTCTAGATGGAGGCTTCCCCAGGTCCTCCCCAGAGCAGTCACTGAGAACGTGTGTGCACCCCGCCACCTCAGACGGCTCTCTACATGGGTGGTCTCCCCAGCCAGGAAATCTCGCCATCTCAGCCCATACGGGGGATGGCGGAAATGCCACGACAGCCCTGCCCGCCGGAGGGGGCCCACAGCTTCGGCAAATGGGATTCTTTCTCTTAAAATCTGAAACCCCCATAGCTCCAGAGTTATGGACTCCAGGCATTTTGTTCAGCAGTGTCTCTTATTAGCAAAGTGGGCATCTGGGACTCATTAAGTAAGGGGCTCCCGGGGGATCTCAGAAATAGTTGGAATGGCCTGCCCAGGTGGGCTCCATCCAGGGCTCCTCTCTATTCGAGGCCCAGCTGGTCACGGCAGAGGCATGGGGCGGGGGCTTCCTGGCACAGAGAGGGTGCGGACGGTCTGGCCACACCAGCCCCCCGAGAGCCTCGGTGCCACCCCCAAACCTGGCACAGTAGCCAACTGCCCGGCGAATTTCCCAGGCTCCAAAACACTGATCGCATCTGAGTTCCGTTTGCCCAGGAGATATCAGAGCCAGAAGGGACCAGATCCACCCGGGGCGGCAGAGGCAGGCCGGGCTCCAAGGTGGCAGTCCGCCTGAGCAGGGCCCTCTGTGGCGTGGGGGTGGGGCCTCCTGCCGTGGTCACCTGCTCACAGCCGTGCTCTCAGAAGTGTCCCGTGTCTGGGCTGCTGAGTAGGCATGTCTGTCACACACACACATGCACAGACACACACGCGCATGCACACACACACACATGCGCGTGCGCACACACACGTTTCCTCATTTGTAAAGGGGTTTAAGTGGGCAAGAGAGAGAATTTATCTAGTATAACCTTTTCTGACAAATGAACAAACCAAATCTCAGAGGGGCGCAGGCCAGGTGCCCTGACCCATGCTGCACGGATCCTTGGCAGCAGAGCCGGGACGTCTGTCTCCGCTCCAAATCATGGGACGTTTGCCGTTTCTTTCCTTGGGTCATCTCCAGGGAGTTTGTTCAGAGCATTGTATTTAGCGGCCACAGAATTTAGAGCGTCTAACTCATCTTACACTTGGGGAAACTGAGGCACTCTGAAACCCACACTCTGAATCTCTCCCTCCCCTCTAGGAACCACATCCCATCCCGGGCTTTTCTGGAACTTGTGGCTAAGGGTTCACAAGTTCCCCTCATCCATCTCCACCCTTACGGGGCGTTGCATTCAGTGAATGGGGCTGGGAAGGCAGGGCCACAGGTTCCTGGTGCTACACGTAGGAGGGCGGAGCAGCAGGCCCTAGGTTCTGGTCCTGCCTCTGACTTTCGTTTAGGTGGGTGACCTAGCGAGCTGTGGTTTCCTCATCTGTTCAGTGGCCATGGTAATGTCTGCATGATGGCGATGATACCCCTCACAGACTTAGAGACGCAGAGACTCCAGACTGATGCCCAGAGAGGCAGAGGGGCAGTGGCTCAGAAGCCAGGACTCTGTGCTGCCCCTCTCGGTCTTCTGGGAAGGATCCTGGGCCTCTCCCCAGGTGCCCACCCTCTCTCATGTCTGGCCTCTTGTGCTCCCTGCAGGTATCCGCCCCCAAGTCATGAATGGCCCCCTGCACCCCCGACCCCTGGTGGCCCTGCTGGACGGGCGCGACTGCACCGTGGAGATGCCCATCCTGAAGGACTTGGCCACAGTAGCTTTTTGTGATGCACAATCAACTCAGGAGATCCATGAGAAGGTGAGTGGCCATAGATGTTCACCCGCCTGCCCACAGTCTGTCTGTCGGTTCCGCCCCCCTCTCCTCGTCCCCTCTCCTCTCACTTTGTCTCTTTCTCTCACTGACAAAGCAAACAAGCCCAGCACACAACAGTGTCCCTGCCACCCTCCTCCCCCTGGGAGCCTTGCCCTGGGTCCTCTGGGCAGCGGTATCCCTGCCACCCTGGGGGCCGTCCTGCCCTGGGTCACTTCGGCTGCACGCCTCCAGGGGAGCAGGAAGGGGGCATGTGTACGTGACACGCCACCCTTGGGATCCTGGGTTCCAGCACTCCACAGTCCCCATCTTCTGCCCTGAAGGGGTAGGATGGGCCAGTGTTAAGAGGAGTGCCTGGAAGCAGAGGACCTGCACCCAAAGGCAGCAGTGACCTGTGTCACCATTACAGGGAAGCAGCCCACCCTTCCTGGGCCTTGGCCAAATGGCTCTTCAGGTCCCCAGGCTCTCCAGCCCCAGGCCTGTGGTACTAAGATGCTGTGGTGTGGCACTGCTGGATTTGGGGTCACTACCAGTATTAGCTTTGGCCAAGTCACCGTACCTCTCTCGGCCTCAGTTTTACTCATCTGTGAAATGAGGGTTGGTCTGGGTGAGCTCTGAGCCCACTCCCAAACCTAGGTCCAGTCCTGTGATCTCACCCAGGTTAGAGGGAGGAGGGAGGAGCTGCCCAGTGACCACCCCGCCCAGGCTCAGGATTTAGGGATGCGCGCTAAGGGCCAGAAGGGACTGTCAGATCTGCCCACTCCTTTTACAGATGAGACAGCTGAGGTCCAGGTCATGCTGCCTGGTCCAGGCTCACTGGGCACCCCCTTGACTTGACCACAGACACTAAGCTGGGGGGTGGGTCAGAGGCCAGACATGACTGACATGGTCAGTCAGTCAGTGGGTCAGCCTCTCCCAGCAACCACTGGGACTCTGCCCAGGTCTCAGCATCCTGTGGGCATGTTTCTCTGGAAGGACACCTGCCATGGAGAAGATCTCTTCCTTCCAGGGTTTGAGGGTCTCCCCAGGCCTCCCCTCCACTCCCTGGTCCCTTTCCTAAGGACTCCCTATTAGCCTGGGTGCCCTGGTGGGGCCGCTGCTCAGTAAAGGACCCTGGGCTTGGCTGGGGCAGAGCTGGGGGTCCTGCCCTTCAGGAGCAAGAGGGCAGGGCCAAATCTGTGCTCCAGAGTCCTCCGGGTCCCTCCTGAGGAGTGGGCCAAGAAAAGGGCTTTAGCGGAGGAGGCTGGAGCAGGGTACAAAGGCTTTGCCTCAGGCTTCCACGTCCTTCCTGGATGACCTTGGGCAGGGTCTTCCCTTCTCGGAGACAAGGGTGGAGGGGTTACACCAGATGGTCGCCGAGGTCTGCCTCATGCTGGCCATGTGACCCTGGCCAAGTCTTAGAACATGTCTGTGCCTCGGTGGAGGGAGCTTGCCCTGGGGCATTGGAGTACCAATGTAATTCTAGAGTCGGCCCCTGTCCATGGTCATTCCAGCAAAAACATGTGCCTTTTGTCTGGAGCTATTGGCCACATCATTGCCCTCCCATTTGAAGGGACTGTTTGGCCATTAATTCCCTGGGCATC
>JAQQSZ010018222.1:0-10624 GCA_028646595.1 Phalanger gymnotis | reverse complement strand
GTGGTGATAGAAAGGAGGGCTGACTTGGGAACAGGGCAACCAGAATATATGCCATCTTGGACTGGGGGGGAGGGTAGAAATGGGGAGAAAATTTGTAACTCAAACTTGTGAAAATCAATGCTGAAAACTAAATATATTAAATAAAAAAATTTAAAAAAACAAAAAATACTCCAAACTACATGCATATATTCATTCAGAAACCTTTTGACAAGTTATAGTACACTTTTATTTTTTTAAAAAATAGCCATATAAAGATCACTAAAAAATGGTAATTAGCAAAATTCAGAAGTTAATGTTATTTTCAATAGACTGGAAGTTTCTCAATAAATGAAGGAATAAAGTAAAAAAAAAACAAAGACACAGAACAATTATTATGTCTAACACTATATATAGTGTTTTACCTCTCTCAGTTTCCCACCTCTCTGCTGAGACAAGAATTTTATTATCTGTTTTCTGGGACAACGTTTAGTTATTATATTCTGAGAATGTGATCTCCTTTTATTAGTCTTTTTATTTACATCATTTTACTCACTGAGCGTATTGTTTTACTGATTAACTTATTTCATACTTTATCAGTTCATATAAAACCTCCCATGTTTCTTGGAATTTCACATATTCATCATTTTTTACTATACAATTTCCATTCTATTCCTATACAAGCTTGTTCAGCCATTCCCTAGATGATGGACTTCCATTTTGTTTCTAATTCCTTGCTACCACAAAAGTAATGCGATTAATATTTTGGTTTATATTTTGAGGAATTAATTTCAGAGCATGGAGATTATTCTTCCCTGCTCATTGCCTAACATTATTCAGCAAGTGTTCTCCAAAAGTGTAATTATGTAGTATTACAGCTAAGCCACTGGAATGTGAAAGCAGAACCATATGCAAACCTTATGTATTGAGTGGAAGTTCTTAAAGTGCATGCACAACCTGCTGGATTCCAAAGTGATGAAGAATGGTACAGAAACACAACTGTGTCTGATACTCCTGTGCCTGTGAGTCTTCAAGTCTTGTCAGTTCCCACATGTGCAGAGCTCATGAAGCTCTCCTCTTTAACAGTAGTGTATTGGAGGTCATATTACCCTTACTTATATAGAGATAAAAAACTCCATTTCTAGCCTCACTTATGAGTAAAGTCTTGTCTTTTTGATCACCCTTGATATTTCAGAAGCACTGAATGGACTGGGTCTATAGGGGCTGAGCACTTGAACTTTGGGGGAGCACTGAGTGGATAAGGTCAATGGTGGCTGAATTCTTTCTGAATTCATGGCTGTTCTTCAGACTGGGCACTCATTTAACACTCTCAATGGTCTTAAACACTAGTGGATGGTATCTGGATTGGAAACTTATAATAGACAGTTCCCTATAATTACCCTAAGGATGACACACATTCAGTAACTTTGGGCAGTAACTGTTATCCAAGGATGGACAGCTTGCTAATGACTATCCTAAGAATGACCTTGGAAGAATCTTCTAGAATCTTAGAGTATGGAGAGTTAAGAGGGCAAACCCCATCAAGACTTCTTACAAAAATTATAAAGCAGGGGGAATGTTCAATATTTCCCAAGTTCAGCAGCTAAGAGGTTACAAAAATCAAGACCTCTCTCTCCAAAATAATTAATGATCTTTTGATCTAGTCTAATGGCCTTTTGTCAGTGTTAATCCTTCTTGACCTTTCTGAAGTCATTAACACTATCAATCACCTTCTTCCCCTTGATAATCTTTTCTCTTTAGGTTTTCAGGACACTAGGTTTTTGGCACACTTTTCTCTTCTGGTTCTTCTCCTACCTATTTGACTGCTCTTTCTCAGTATCCTTGGTTAGATCTTCATCTAGATCACACCTGCTAATCATGGGTATCCCACAGGATTCTCTCCTTGGTCCTCTTCTCTAATCCATCCATACTGTTTCATGTCGTGATTTCTTCAGATCCCATGAATTCAATTAGCATCTCTATGTTCATTATTCTCAGACCTACTCATCCACATCTAATCTCTACTGACTTCAAGTTTCACATCTCCAGATGCCTCCCAGACATCTTGAATTGGATGTCCCATAAACATCTTAAATTCCACATGTCCAAAACTTAACTTATTATCTAGTCCCTAAAACCTCTCCTCTTCTTAACTTGCCTGTTTCTGCTGAGGCTACTACTATTATCCCGGTTCCCTGGCTTGAAATTTTGGTGTTATCTTTGATTCCTTACTATCTTTCACTGATCCAGATCCAATCCATTGCCAAGGCCTGTCAATTTTAGCTTCATAACATTTCTCCCATTCACTTTCTTCTCTCCTCAGATAGCCACCACTGAGGTGCAGGCCTTTACCACCTCACACCTAGACTTTTGTAGTTTACTGGTGAGTCTGCATTCTGAAAGAATTTCTCCACTTCATTCTATCCTTCACTCAGCTGTCAAGGTGACTTTCCTAAAGCATAGTTGAAACTATGTCATACTCAGTAAACTCCAGTGACTTCTATTACTTCCAGGATCAAATTCAAACTCCTCTGTTGTCTAAAGCCCCTCTCCTACCTTTACACTCTTTTTACACTTTACACCCTCCTCTCATGTATTCTTTAATTCAGTGATACTGGCCTCCTTGTTGATCTTCAAATGAGACAGTCTATATCCTGACTCTGGCATTTTCAGTGGCCATTTGCCATACCCTAATGCTCTCCCTCCTCATCTCTGACTTTTGTCTTCCCTGGCCTTCTTCAAATACCGACTTAAATCCTACCTTTGATAGGAAAACATTCTCAATCTCTCTGAATTTTAGTACCTTCCCTCTGTGGTTTGTTTCCTGTTTCTCCTATATATAGTTCGTTTGAACATAGTTGTTTGTATATTGTCTCCCCATCAGATTGTAACCTCCTTAAGTGCAGCAAATGTCTTTTGCTATTCTTTGTATCCCCAGAGCTTGGCACAGTATCTGGCGTATAGTAGGTGCTTAATAAATGTTTATTGACTAGCTGAGGAGTGATTATGGTCTACTTCAGAGAAAACTAGAAATTTCTTAAACCTTAACCTGAAGGCAGAAAGGGTTATAATAGATTATATTCACGCAAGTATTTTACTTAGAAAGGAAATCTCTAAAAATGGTAGTCGCTCTGATGTTTTTAGCATACATTAAATAAAAAGATCATAAATCTAGAGCTGAAAACTACTGAAGAAGTCATTTTATCTAAGCCTCTCATTTTACAGATGAGGAAATTGTGTCTCAAAGACATTAAATGACTTGCTCACACTCACACAGGTAGTGAGACAGAATAAAACTCAGGTTTGTAACCCTAAGTTCAACATTATTTCTACTGTAGCAAAACCCCTACCCCTAAAAGAACCCAGCGCTATTTATTGGGCTTGTTCTGTCACTTAGCTTGATTTCTACATACAGAAACTCATATATTAATATCAGCTTACATCATGCATTAGATCACAGAAGTCACATTAGGCATTAACCATTAAAAGGACACTGAGAAAAATTTTGGACTTTTCTCTCTTTGACCTCCCATGTCTCAAAGTAAGATGGTCAAAATGCTGTAATTCTTAGCCCACCCTGCTCCATTTTCCTAATTCAACAGCATGTCTAAAGATACCAAAGGAGGTTGCACTAGTCCATTTTTTTCATGTTTTTCTGGTCAAGAACCTAACTGGTACTGAGCTTTTACAGTTTACCTCACTAATCTAAAAATAGTTTTAGTGTCACAGTCTTAAGAGCACAAGCCATTTTCTGCACAAAATACAACCATTATATACTGTTATAGACCCAATTCTGTCCTTATAATTTAAAGTAATCCACAGATTTTCCATTGGTTATCTAGCAACAAGGATACAGCTTATCAGCTCTTTTCAGAAAACAGTAAAGTTGTCTTGTGCAGCTCAATAAATGAGCTCTTTCTGATTAGTTTCTTCTGAGGCTGAACTCAACAAAAAGAAATAAATCTGTTATGAAAGAGCAGCTGATGAAGTCAATACATTTCAAACTTTCCATCTATAATGTCAACTACTTAACTGCCCAAAGCAGTTAATTCACTTAGGAACTCACTTGGAGCCGTCTGTCAGTCATAGGAGCTTATGAACAGAGTTTACCCTCTGCATTTCCTATGAGTATATTTTGCCTATTCTCAGTGCCTCAGAGGAATCAGATTTAGACAAAAACAAATCCAAACAATCTATGACGGAGAACAGATCACCTCACAGGTATGAATTCAAAAACAATCATACACACAGTGTTGAATGCACCCCATTCATCTTCCAGCATAGTCCTTTTGTGTTAAATTATTATCAGTAGATTCAGGCAGAATCACTGCAAAGCCATATTCTCAATTACAAGAAATCATTCTGAACTTATTTACACTTTTGCTCTCAGAGAGGAATGTTGGGACAAAGGTCCATCTGGTGATGCTGCATGGCTATGGATCATGAAATAACAGTCTTGGAAGAACTGAAGTTTTAGGCCAACCAAATGGTAACAGAGAAACACTGTTCAGAACCTATCTAGGATGGCCAAGAGCAAGAAAGAGCTAAGATTTCCTGAGATATCCTCCCCCGCTTCCTTTTTTCCTTGGGCCTGGGACACCCAGAACCCATGAAAGTAGTCTTGATGATTATGTAACTTGAATGTGATAGGAATCCTGAATTCAAAACTGGTCTCACACACTTACTAGCTGTGTCATTTACCCTCTGCCCCTATCAGTTTCCCCAGCTTTAAGATGGAAATAATAATGGTATTCACCTCCTTTTATTGTGAGGAGCAAATGAAATATTTGTAAAGCACCTTAGCACTGGAATACAGTAAGCACTTAATAAATGCTTTTTTTTTACCTTCCTTATTCAGAGTCACATAACAAGGAAGTGTCAGAGATAGGATCTGAACTCATGACTTCCAAACTCCAGGTTCAGTGCTCTACTATATATTAAAATACTTTTGCACTGATATTATAGTTAAAAGAGTTGCTTTACACATTAAGACATTTCATTTATTTTTCCAGGTTTCTAACTCCCATTTTCTGTCCTTCCATGGAATGAAGGAAGGAAAGGAAAGGAAAGGAAAGGAAAGGAAAGGAAAGGAAAGGAAAGGAAAGGAAAGGAAAGGAAAGGAAAGGAAAGGAAAGGAAAGGAAAGGAAAGGAAAGGAAAGGAAAGGAAAGGAAAGGAAAGGGAAAATGTCTGCTACTTTCCTATATGGACCCATAACAACAATGTTGCTAGCAGCTGTTTTGGAGGTGAAAGACCAACAACAAAAGCACACAGGGAGACTGCTAGCACAAGTTCTTTGATCTGCTTTTCTAAGGAAAGCAACTTTAAGGGGTTAACAATCTCAGTTTAATTAAACATACATATATCATTCACTTAGTTCAGGGAGAAAAGTCAACACCCTGAACTTCAGAGCAAATACAAACAGAAACTACAAACAGTTTAACAGACAGGCTTTGTCTGATCAAGACATCACATACATAGTTACCAAAAAGAGAAGCACCAACATCAGAGTTTTCAAAGTCAGGGGGCTCTTAACAACAGCTACCCAGAGTCTCATCTGGTCAAATTACATGACACTCTTCCAATAAATGAGAGACCCGAAACAAAATGCCAACCTCAGATCTTATATATCCTTGTCAGAGTCAGAGGGCTTCACAATCACGGGACTCAAACCTATGTCAACTAAGCCTTCTTGTCATCAAAGGTACTTGATTACCTCAGCATTCTAAAAGAGCAAACAAAAAAGTCCCACCCTAATTACCATAACAGGACCCTGCATCACATGTGAATGATACTATTACTACAAACTGGGGTTGCAGAAATACTCACACCTGCCATCCAGGTGGAATCCCTGGCTCAGCTCAAATAGGATAGACCTAGATTTGGGATGGGACAGAAAAGGAAACAGAACCAACAAACTGCAGGATACTATTTGGATTATCCTTCAACTAGATTATATGTTAAGGGGAGCCTCCTATCTGCCAGTGCACAGAGCATTTTCCCATTTAACTGTGCTTGCTAGGATTTAAAATTATATTGTGTCAAATGAAACTTGATGAATTACTCTTCCATATCCCCAGATGTACTTTATCATGGTCCCATTTCTATACTCAGCCCTCTGCCCCAAGATAATGTGTAATATCTATTTCTATGTAAACAGATCTATGTCTTCACCACTTATTATTTATAAGGACAATTCTATCTATAATGGACATAATTTTTTGTAATTGCATTTGCAAGAAACATGACTATAGCTGAAAATATAAATACACATAATGGTAAGACATTAAAATCATGCATTCATTGCATGTAGTGCAGTGAACGTTTCATCCAGCTGTACAAATAAACAGACAAAGCTTTCATGTTAATGTTGCCAATACCATAGATTCCTTTTCCAGGTAACACAAAGGGTTTGTAATGGGAAATTTCCTCAGGGTTGATTCAGAGCCACTCAATGTTACAATTTCTCCAAACCACAAAGGCCCAATACAACCAGAAATGAAAAGTGTTAATATCTTGAATTCAATACATTTATAATCTTCCAAAAATAATATTATGAACTTTATGCAGTGAAAGATATTTAAACTCATAAAGAAACATGCATAATATAAAGGATAGCAAGCTGACATGGATGAAAAATAAATAAATGAATAAAATGAAAGAAAATCATTTGAGGAAAGAAATAAACTAGGTTCAGACACAGAGAAAAGGAGACATGCCATAAAAGCAAATTTGATATTCCAACTGATTTTTAAGACATTCTAGGGCATAATGAGGAAAATTAATATTATGCTATATCATTTAATAACTAGTGTTACTATGTAATTCATTCTATTCGCCATTTTGTGAAACTCCAGTTCTCAGCCTAGTTCAAAACGTTTTTGTTCTGACTCCAAGCCCCACTCTGCCACCATGTTCCATCCACTATGCCACCTAGTTGCCCCTCCCTCCCAGCTGAAAAAGAGGCTGAGTTAAAGGTGTGGTTAAGGAATGTGATCTCTCCAAGGTGTCTGCTTGGAGGGGGGAGGGGGGCGGTGTGGAGTGCAGTGCATCTGCCCCTAGCTTCTGTTTATCCTGTAAACAGAGAACCAGCTTGGGCTAGACCCCTCCCCAGTGGACAGCTCTTCTGTCCTTCCTATTCCTCTTCAAAGTTAAGGATGATCTGTTCTCCAATTCGTGGCTAAAGTAGAGTTGGGGGGGGGGGGGACCAACTAAGGTGATTTTAGCATCTGAGTTTCATATAGCTATTGGCATTCCTTAAGTGTCAGAGAGCTACATAATCAGCCACACCAGAAGGCCAGCCCACTTTCCTGGCCTCCCCCCAAGACTAATCCTAGCACCTGAGGATTAGTTCTTTCCTTCCCATGAGGAATTAATAATAGGGAGGAGCTGAGAACTCTTAACCACCTCCTCATTAAGTCTACCAAATGAGATTGCCTTGCCTTTTCCAGGGGAGATCCAAATGATGTATTGTAAGGCCAATTAGAAAGAAGCCACACCTAGGTTTAAATGACTCTATTGGCCCTCCCTCAGGGTCTTTGATCATTGAAAGAGGCCACTGACTCAATTTATTGGCTATTGCTAGCCTACGAAATAAATTAATCATTCTCCAGTCCTTGGTCTTTTGGTTGAGATGGCTATGATGACCCATTTTACTAACAGTTTGCATATTACTGTTAATAAAATGTAATCTTGCCCTGGAGAAAGCTGTATCTCAGGCCACCTTTGTTAAATTTTCTCACCAAACTAAATAGGGTAAGGGAGGGAAGAGAGAGGGGACAACAGAGAAAGGGTTTATTTTTTTTTTCTTATCATAATCATAGCCAGCATCTATATAGGACTTTAAGGTTGGAAAAAACACTTTACATATTATTTCGCTCAACCACCACAATAACCCTGGAAAGTAGGTGCTATTATTATCCCCATTTTTCTGATGAAGAAGCTGAGGCATAAAAAGGTTAAGTGATATACCAAGGGTAAATTACTCCACTACTTAAGTGTCTAAGAAATATTTTAAACTCATATCTTCTTAACTCCAAGTCCAATAATGTGCCACCTAGCTGCCACCGTCTCATTACAGACAAGTGGGAAATAGGCAGTGCACTGATGTCCTGAAAACCACATGTTCACAGAAGGTTAATTTTAAGACTTATATAGTTACTGTAGGTAATCCTCTGTAATTATCTGGAAAACTTGTTTTTTCACAGAAAACCTTAAGGTCACACTGTGGCAAACTGGGTCTAATTGCCCATGTTCAAATCTGGAGGAATATGTTAATCAAAAGATATTGTGTGTACTAGGGTAGACCATAGCTAAATCACAAGTACTTCTGGATGGCGTTTGATGCTATATAGGGACCTGGCAGAATAAAAAAAAATTTTTGAGGGTTTTTTTTGGTAGGCTATTGTAAAGATATACATATATACCTATATATAAACATATTGATAGAGAGATTTATAGACATGATACGTATATAGAAAAATACATACACAATATATGCATGTGCATAGATATATGTGCATATACATAACACACACACTCTTTTTCAACAACCCAAGAGGTGACTGTACACATGTAGAGTCAGATGGTCAACACAGAAATTAGATCGATTATATACTTTGCAGCCAAAGGTGAAGAAGCTCTGTGCAGTCAATTAAAACAAGAGCTTGAGCTTACTGTGGCTCAGATCATGAGCTTCTTATTGCAAAATTGAGACTTAAACTGAAGGAAGTAGAGGAAAAGATCAGACTGTATAGATATGACCTAAATAGCATCCCTTATGAATATGAAGTGGAGGTGATGAATAGATTTAAGGGATTAGATCTGGTAGACAGAGTGCCTGAAGAACTAAAGAACTATGGACAGAGGTTCAAAATATTATACATGAGGCAGAAATAAAAACATTCCAAACAAAAAATAAGAGCAAGAAAGCAAAGTGGCTTTCTGATGAGGCTTTACCAATAGCTAAAGAAAGAAAGAAAGTGAAAGATATACCCAAGTGAATGCAGAATTGAAGAAAATAGCAAGGAGAAATAAGGTTTTCTTAAATGAGCAATGCAAAGAAATAAAAGAAAACAATAGAATGGGAAAGAAAAGACATCTCTTCAAGAAAATTAGAGATAGCAAAGGAACATTTCATGCATTAATGGGCTTGATAAAAGACAAAAATGGTTGAGACTTAATAGAAATGGAAGAAATTGAGAAGAGGTGGCAATAATACACAGAAGAACTATAGAAGAAATATCTTAACATTGCTGATAACCACAATGGTGTGGTTACTGATCTAGAGCCAGACATCCAAGAGAATGAAGTCAAGTCGGCTTTAGTAAGCATTGCTAAAAATAAGGCTAGTGGAGGTGTTGGAATTCCACCTGAGCTATTTAAAATCCTAAAAGTTGATGCTGTTAAAGAACTGCACTAAATAAGCCCCAAATTTGGGAAACTTAACATTGGCCAATGGACTGGAAAAGATCATTTTATGTCCCAATCCTAAGGGCAATGCCAAAATATGTTCTAATTCCTAATAGTCGCACTCATTTCATATACCAGCAAGGTCATGCTTATAATTCTACAATTTGTGACCCAAGAATTACCAGAAGAGCAGGTTTTTGGAGATCAAATTGCCAACATTCACTGGACTGTGGAGAAAGCAAGACAGTTCCAGGAAAAAAAAACCAAGAGCTACCACTACTAATACTCCTTCTGCTTCACTGATGACACTAAAGCCTTTAACTGTGTGTATCACATCAAATCGTGACAAATTATCAAAGGGATGGAAGTGCTAGATCATCTTACTTGTCTTTTGAGGAACAAAGAGATTAGGTGATTAGCTCAAAGTCACACAGGCACTATGCAGGCCAAGAAACATCAGTGAGAACCAAACATGGAGCAACTGATTGGTTTAATACTGAAAAAGGAATACGATAAGGCTGTACATTTTCACTTTATTTATTTAACTTCTATACAGAGTACATCATATAAATTGCCAGGCTAGATGAGCCAAAAACCAGAATTAAGGTTGCCAAGAGAAATAGCAACCACCAAAGATATTCAGACGATACCACTCTGATAGCAAGAAGTGAAAGAAAAAGAATTAAGAAGCCTATTGATGAAGGAGAATGAGGAAAGTGTAAAAGCTGTCTTGAAGCTTAATATAAAAAAAATAAGATCTTGGCAACTGGTCTATCACTTCCTGGCAAAGAGAGGAAGAATAAATGGAAGAAGTGTCAGATTTTATATTTTTGAGCTCAAAAATCACTACTGACAGTGAATGCAGCCATAAAATTAAAAATCGCTTGCTCCTTTGGAAGGAAAGAATGGCAAATCTGGACAGCATACTACAAAGCAGAGACATCACTGATGACCAAAGTCCCTATAGTCATAGCTATGTTTTTTCCAGTAACAACGTATAGCTGTGAGAGTTGGTGTGCAAGAAAAGCTAATTGCTGCAGAATTGATGCTTTCAAATTATGGTGCTGGAGAAGACTTTTCAGAGTCCCTTGGAAAGCAGGGAGATCAAATCAGTCAGTACTTAAAGAAATTAATTCATAGTATTCACTGGAAGGTCAAATACTAAAGCTAAAGCTTAAATACTTTGGCCACATAATGAGAAGAGAGAACTTTTTGGAAAAGATCCTGATGCTGGGAAA
>JAQQSZ010018221.1:0-10624 GCA_028646595.1 Phalanger gymnotis | reverse complement strand
GGGGGGGAGGGAGGGAAGAAAATCTGGAACCCAGAATTATGTAGAACTGTTTGTTGCAATCTAAAAATAAAAAAAATTAAAAAAAAGAAAATCAATGCTGAAAACTAAACATATTAAATAAAAATAAATTAAAAAATTTATTCCAATGCATCAAAATTCATCTGTCCCCATGGTGGAAAAGCCTAAGCCTGGGCCAGATGAATTTATGAGTGAATTCTATCAATTCATGCCCTTAATAAAGGTGATTGAAGCCAACATCTGGAAACAGAACAGTGACACAGAAGTGAGAAGATTGAATGTAGTATCTTAAGTCATATCAGTGAGAAGAAAAGAAAAAGTAGGAAGAAATAAGCCGTGGTTGGTATCTGGATTTCTACATGAGATATCATACACAAGAACTGAGGTCACCTTATGTATTATTAGGTCCTGGGCAGAATCCTGCTAATTAAGTAGAAAAGGCAGTTGAACAAACTACTGTCCTTTCTATTACAAGAAAAAGCAAGAAGCCTGCTGCAAATAAATTAAGCTTTGCTGAAGTCTAAATAACTTAGTACCCAATATGGTGAACCAGCAAGCTACCAGGGGAGTTAATTATGCAAGTTAGATACATGATCTGACAAATAGAGTGGCAAAAACCTGGAGAGCTTCCTTACCTAGAGAAAAAAAGAAGGAATTTTGCAGTATTCTGCAGAATACCCTAGGCTTGTATTTGTGTCAGTGAAAAGTAACAGTAATTCTATGTCTCTGCAAAGTATAGGTTGGTTTCCCTTTTAACAGAGGAGATGTAAGTGCTCTAGTCTCCAGCTTATAAAGGAATATGAATACTTCCTTCAAAGATAGAATCAATCAGAGTGAGGCAACAGGGTACAGCGGAAAGAGGATAGGGCATGAAGCACTAAACTTGAAGTCACAGGTCACAGGTACTGAGGTGGAATTCTAGCTCTGCCACAGACCTACGTGAACTTGGACAAGTCATTTAATTTCTCCAGGTCTTGGTGTTCTCAACCTTGTGATTGAATTAGGTAACTTCTAAGCCCCCTTCCAACCTTAAATATTCATTCCTCTGATCCAATTTATGAACACCTCTCATCAGGCAAGATCATAGTTCTTTGCCACCATAAAATTAGCTTTAATATTTTTGTATATATTTAGAGATTGTTTTGCTTTTCCTTCTCTTAATCTGTCCTCCCTTTAAAATTACTTTTTCTCCCCTTTACCTCCAATTGCCCTGTGAAATATATTTCTGTACCTATTTCTCTGATGTATTCTGCATTCCTTTAATCAGTTGAGAAGATTGAGGTTTAAATGTCAGCTAATTTTACTCTGCCTCCTTGTTTATAGACTTCTATTTGAACAACCCACTTACGGAAAATAATTTTCCCTAACCTTCCTTTACCTTCCATTCCCCCCTCTTTCAGTGTTTCCCTCTTATCTTCCTCTTCCACTCATTTTTAAGATCATAGCATAACCACTACCAGACCTTGTTTAATTAGACTCCCACCGATGATCCCCAATGATGATAGGGTTCAGAGGGAAGACATGTATCCTCTCGCCATCATATAATTTAAGCAGTTTATTATTTTTAATCACTTACATTTTTTCATTCATTTACAATTTTTTGGTATCTCTTGACTCCTGTTTTTGCACCTCAAAATTTTTGCACACTTCTTGTCTTTCCATTGATAATGCTGGGAAAGCCTCTATTTCACTAGAAATCCTTCTTCCACTCTAAAATTATACTTAGTTTGGCTGGGCAAGTTATTCTTGATTGTACAACTATATCCTTTACCCTTTGGAATATCACATTCTGAGCTCTCTTATCATTTATGGTGGTGGTTACCAAGTCATAAGTGATCATCAATAAAATGCAGTGACTCCCTACCACTTCAAGGACCAAATATGAAATTATCAATTTACATTCAAAGCCCTTTATAAGTTACAACCCTCCCATACACACATCACCATTCTAACCTCTTTAAGCATTATTCTTCCTTTTCTCATCAGCAGTTCTACTTGGCTTTGATTCCACAGAACAACATGCCTTCATGTCAGATACCTTGGGAAAGATACTCTATTTCTTAGCTCTGGACATTTTCGTTGCCTGTGGCTGTCGCCTGTATCTAGAGTGCTCTTTCTTCAAATCCACCCTCTGGCTTCCTGGGGTTCTCCTGTCAGATTGTGAACTCCTTGAGAGCAAGGATTGTCTTGTATTTCTTTGTATCCCCAGTGATTAGCACAATTCCTGGCACAAAGTAGTCACTCAATAAATACTTTTTGATTGATTGATTGATTGATTGTGGCTCCTCAGTACTTAAATGCATTCTGTCTGCTTATAGTTTCTTTTAAAACAAACTTGGAAATTGTATTGGGACTATGATGTTCCTTGAAGTTTTTGTCTTGAGGCTTCTTTCAGGAAGTAATTTTCTTTCTATTTCCATGTTATCCTAAAGTTCTAAGGTATCTGGGCAATTTTATGATTTCTCAAAATCTGGTGTCTAGGCACTATTTGTAAGGTTGTGGCTTTCAAGTAATACAACATTTAAATTTTCTCTTCTCAATCTGTTTTTACAAGACAGTTGTTTTTGCTATGCAGTATCTTACATTTTCTTTGATTTTAAGTTAAAAGCATGGCATATATTAATTCATACAGTAGGTATAATATTTCTTGTCTCATGAAGTTTGTTTCTGTTTGTTCTTCTGTTTGTTTTATTCTTTATTTTTATTTAATTTATTTAATATATTTAGTTTTCAGCATTGATTTTCACAAGAGTTTAAATTACAAATTTTCTCCCTGTTTGTACCCTCCTGCCCACTCCAAGATGGCGTATATTCTGGTTGCCCCGTTCCCCTGTCAGCCCTCCCTTCTGTCATCCCACGTCCCCTCCCATCCCCCTTTCCCTTGTTCTCTTATAGGGCAAGATAAATTTCTATGCCCCATTATCTGTGTATCTTATTTCCTAGTTGCGTGCAAAAACTTTTTTTTGTTGTTTTTGAAAATCTGTTTTTAAAACTAAGTTCCAAATTCTCTCCCCTCTTCCCTCCCTGCCCACCCTCCCTAAGAAGGCAAGCAATTTAACATAGGCCACATGCATATCATTATGTAAAACCCTTCCACAATACTCAAGTTCTGAAAGATTAACTATGTTTTGCTCCTTCCTAACCTATACCCCTTTATTGAATTTCCTCCCTTGACCCTATCCCTTGTCAAAAGTGTTTGTTTTTGATTATCTCCTCCCCCTGTCTACCTTCCCTTCTATCATCCCCCCTTTTTATCTTCTTCCTCCTTCTTTCCTGTGGGGTAAGATACCCAATTGAGTGTGTATGTTATTCCCTTCCCAGGTCAAATCAGATGAGAGCAAGATCTACTCATTCCTCCTCACCTGCCCCCTCTTCCCTTCCTAGAGAACTGCTTTTTCTTGACACTTTCATGTGAGATAATTTACCCCATTCTATCTGTCCCTTGGACCCTCTCTCAATATATTCCTCTCTTCTCCCTTATCTCTTAATTTGATTTTTTTAGATATCATCCCTTCATATTCAACTCACCCTGTGCCCTCTGTATGCATATATATATACATACATATATATACACACCTTCATATATACATACATCGACACACACATATGTGTGTATATGTACATACACACATATATATACATATATGTATATATACACATATATAATATATATACATATATTATATATACATATATAATATATATATACATATATATATGCATATTCCTTTCAGCTACTATGATACTGAGGTCTCATGAAGCATACACGTCATCTTTCCGTATAGGAATGTAAACAAAACAGTTCAAATTTAGTAAGTCCCTTATTATTTCTCTTTCTTGTTTACCTTTTCATGCTTCTCTTGATTCTTGGGTTTGAAAGTCAAATTTTCTATTCAGCTCTGGTCTTTTCACTGAGAAAGCTTGAAAGTCCTCTATTTTATTGAAAGTCCATATTTTGCCTTGGAGCATGATACTCAGTTTTGCTGGGTAGGTGATTCTTGGTTTTAATCCTAGCTCCATTGACCTCCAGAATATCATATTCCAAGCCCTATAATCCTTTAATGTAGAAGCTGCTAGATCTTGGGTTATTCTGACTGTGTTTCCACAATACTCAAATTGTTTCTTTCTGGCTGCTTGCAATATTTTCTCCCTGATCTGGGAGCTTTGGAATTTGGTGACAATATTACAAGGAGTTTTCTTTTTTTGGGGATCTTTTTCAGGAGGTGAATGTTGGATTCTTTTGATTTCTATTTTACCCTCTGGCTCAAGAATATCAGGGCAGTTCTCCTTGATAATTTCTTGGAAGATGATATCTTGGCTCTTTTTTTGATCATGGCTTTCAGGTAGTCCAATAATTTTTAAATTCTCTCTCCTGGATCTATTTTCCAGGTCAGTGTTTTTTCCAATGAAATATTTCACATTGTCTTCCACTTTTTCATTCCTTTGGTTCTGTTTTATAATATCCTGATTTATCATAAAGTCACTAGCTTCCACTTGCTCCAATCTAATTTTTAAAGTAGCATTTTCTTCATTGGTCTTTTGGACTTCCTTTTCCATTTGGCTAATTCTGCCTTTCAAGGCATTCTTCTCCTCATTGGCTTTTTGGAGCTCATTTGCCAATTGAGTTACTCTATTTTTTAAGGTGTTGTTTTCTTCAGTATATTTTTCAGTATTTTTTTTTTGGTCTTCCTTTAGCAAGTCATTGAGTTGTTTTTCATGGTTTTCTCTCATCCTTCTCATTTCTCTTCCCAATTTTTCCTCTACTTCTCTAACTTGCTTTTCCAAATCCTTTTTGAGCTCTTCCATGGCCTGAGACCAGTTCATGATTTTCTTGGAGGCTTTTGTTGTAGGCTCTTTGACTTTGTTGACTTCTTCTGGCTGTATGCTTTGGTCCTCCTTGTCACCAAAGAAAGATTCCAAAGTCTGAAACTGAATCTGAGTCCATTTTCACTACCTGGCCGTGTTCCCAACCAACTTACTTGATCCTTGAGTTTTTGTTGGGGTATGATTGCTTGTAGAATAGAGAGTTCTTTGTTCCAAGCTTGAGGGTATGTGCTATTGTTTTCAGAGCTATTTTTATACAGCCAGCTCTGCCACACCAGCACTCTTCCTCCCCAAAGAATCACCAGCCTGGACCTGACTCAGATCTTAAGAAGGCTATACACTCCTACTCTGATCTGCCACTTAATTCCTCCCACCAGGTGGGCCTGGAGCCTGAAGCAACTGCAGTTGTAGTTCTGAAACTGCATCGCCCCTGCTGCCCCTAGGCTGGTGGCTGAACCTTGAATTCATTTCACTCTGACCCCCACAGCTTTTCCCAGTAACCTTCTCTGTTGTCCTTGGTGTTTGTGGGTTGAGAATCCTGGTAATTACCACAGCTCACTGATTCAGGGCACTACGAACTGTTCCACTTGTCTCCTGGTCTGGTTGGTCCTGCTGCCACCCACCCTGAGCTCTGCCCCACTCCGCTCCCAGCTCCATGGGCAATAGATTTCACCCAGCGACCATCCAGGCTCTCCTTGGCTGGAGCCCTGCTTTCCTCTGCTATTTTGTGTGTTCTGCAAGTCTAGAATTTGTTGAGAGCCACTTTTATAGGTTTTTGGAGGGACCTGGCGGGGAGCTCAAGAAAGTTGCTGCTTTCCAGCCACCATCTTGGCTCTAACCCCACCCCCTTCGACTCTTATTTCCATGACATTCTTTTTATGGGTAGTGTGCTACTGCTTCAGAGGTGGTGCCCTGATATCTTCTATTTTCTTTTCTTTTCTTTTTCAATATTGAGGATGACAACTTCTTATTTTCCTACTTCTATAGATGCTACATGTATCTTTATCATTTATAAAGCTTTAAAGGAAGTGATTATAAAAAATTGGTGAAATATTTTCATGCAAAATCTGACTTTTATAATAACTTTATGTTGTGGCCCTATCATAACTCTAGTTCCACTGATTTCAAAAGTTGACAAGGAAAAAACAGAATTTAAAACTGTGTGAAAATATAAGGCAGTAGGTGAAAATGACTGCCAGAGTAGTCATCAGATGGTGTAGATTCAATTCTTTTTTTATATTCTTTTTTTAAAATTATTATTTATTTATTTAATGTTTTTAGCTTTCAACATTGATTTCCACAAGAGTTTGAATTACAAACATCCTCCCCATATCTACCCTCCTCCCCACTCCAAGATGGCATATGTTCTGATTGCCCCACTCTGCAGTCAGCCCTCCCTTCTGTCACCTCACTCCCACCCATTCCCTTTTCCTTACTTTCTTGTAGGGCAAGATAAATTTTGATGCCCCATTGCCTGTAGATCTTATTTCTTAGATGTATGCAAAAACTTTTTTTTTGAACATCTGCTTTTAAAACTTTGAGTTCCAAATTCTCTCCCCTCTTCCATCCCCACCCACCCTCCCTAAGAAGGCAAGCAATTCAACATAGGCCACATGCATATCATTATGGAAAACTCTTCTACAATACTCGTGTTGTGAAAGACTAATAATATTTTGCTCCTTCATATCCTATCCCCCTTTATTAAATTTTCTGCCTTGACCCTATCACGCTTTTCTAAAGTGTTTGCTTGTGATTACCTCCTCCCAATATCTGCCCTCTCTTCTATCATCCCTCTGTTTTTATTTTCTTCCTCCTTCTTTCCTGTAGGGTAAAATACCCAGTTGAGTGTGTATGACACTCCCTCCTCAGGTCAAATCTGATAAGAGCAAGATTCACTCATTCCCCCTCACCTGCCTCATCTTCCCTTCCAACAGAACTGCTTTTTCTTGCACTTTCATGTGAGATAATTTACCCCATTTTATCTCTCCCTTTATCCCTCTCTCTATATATTCCTCTCTCATCCCTTAATTTGATTTTATTTTTTAGATATCATCCCTTCACATTCAACTCATCCTGTGCCCTCTGTCTATACACACACACACAGACACACACACACACACAGACACACACACACACACACACACACACCTAAATTCCCTTCAGCTACCCTAACACTGAGGTCTCATGAATTATACACATCATCTTTCCATGTAGGAATGTAAACAATACAGTTCAAATTTAGTATGTCCCTTATGATTTCTCTTTCTTGTTCATCTTTTCATGCTTCTCTTAATTCTTGGGTTTGAAAGTCAAATTTTCTATTCAGCTCTGGTCTTTTCACTGAGAAAGCTTGAAAGACCTCTATTTTTTTGACAATTCATGTATTGCCTTGGAGCATTATACTCAATTTTGCTGGGTAGGTGATTCTTGGTTTTAATCCTAGCTCCATTGATCTCTGGAATATCATATTCCAAGCCCTTTGATTCCTTAACATAGAAGCTGCTAGATATTGTGTTATCCTGATTGTGTTTCCACAATACTCAAATTGTTTCTTTTGTGGCTGCTTGTAGTATTTTCTCCTTGATCTGGGAGCTCTGGAATTTGGTGACAATATTCTGAGGTGTTTTCTTTTTGAGATCTTTTTCAGGAGGTGAATATTGGATTCTTTCAATTTCTATTGTACCCTCTGGCTCTAGAATATCAGAGAAGTTCTCCTTGATAATTTCTTGAAAGTTGATATCTAGGCTCTTTTTTTGATCATGGCTTTCAGGTAGTCCAATAATTTTTAAATTATCTCTCCTGGATCTATTTTCCAGGTCAGTGTTTTTTTCAATGAGATATTTCACTTTGTCTTCCACCTTTTCATTCCATTGGTTCTGTTCTATAATATCTTGATTTGTCATAAATTCACTAGCTTCCACTTGCTCCAGTCTAATTTTTAAGGTGGTATTTTCTCCGATGGTCTTTTGGATCTCCTTTTCCATTTGACTAATTCTGTCTTTCAGGGCATTCTTCTCCTCAGTGGCTTTTTGGAGTTCTTTTGCCATTTTGGTTAGTCTAGTGTTATTTTCTTTAGTGTTTCTTTGGGTCTCCTTTAGCCAGTCATTGACTTGTTTTTCAAGGTTTTCTTGCATCACTCTCATTTCTCTTCCCAATTTTTCCTCTACTTCTCTTACTCGCATTTCCAAATCCTTTTTGAACTCCTCCATGGCCTGAGACCAGTCCACATTTTTTCTTGCTGGCTTTTGATGTAGACTCTTTGACTTTGTTGACTTCTTCTTGCTGTATGTTTTGGTCTTCTTTGTCACCAAAGAAAGATTCCAAAGTCTGAAACTGAATCTGAGTCCATTTTTGCTGCCTAGTCATGTTCCCAGCCAATTACTTGACCGTTGAGGTTTTTGTAGTGTTATGACTGCTTGTAGAGTAGAGAATACTTTGCCCCAAGCTCGAGGGAACATGATGTTGTTTTCAGAGATATTTCTACAAACAAGCTCTGCAACACCAGCACTCCTCCTCCCCCAAGAACCACGAACCTAAACAACAACTCATATCTAAGCTGGTTCTGCTCTCCAGTTCAGATCTGCCACTGAATTCCTCCCACCAGTTGGTCCTGGAGCCTGAAGCATGCAAGTGTAGCTCTGTAAGAAGCCTCAGAACTGCATCACCTCCACTGCCCCCAGGGCTGTGGCCAATGAGGAAGTCCTTTCACTCTGTCCCCTCAGGTTTTTCCACTAACCTTCTCTGTTGTCTTTGGTGTTTGTGGGTTGAGAAGTCTGGTAACTGCCACAGCTCAATGATTCAGGGCGCTAGGGCACGTTCTGCCAGGCTCGTGGTCTGGTTGGTCTGGGCCAGCCAACGCTGGGTTCTGCTCCATTCTGCTCCCAGCACGGTGTGATAGACCTTATCCAGTGACCATCCAGGCTGTCCTGGGCTGGAGCCCTGCTTCCCTCTGCTATTTTGTGGTTCTGACGTTCTAGAGCTTGTTCAGAGACATTTTTATAGTTGTTTGGAGGGTCCTGGGGGAGAGCTTTATGCAAGTCCTTGCTTTCCAGCCACCATCTTAGCTCCTCCCCCCCTAGATTCAATTCTTAACTGTCAAACACTACCTGTATGATTTTGGGTAAGTCACTTAACTGGTAAAAGTCTTAGTCTTTTCAGCTATAGTATAAGTGGTTTGCCTTAGTTGATTTCTGTGTTCCATTTCAGCCCTAAATATATCAAAGGATAATAAGTGTGTCTACTTTGGACAAAAATTAATCAGTGTTTATATGGATATGGTGTTTAAAGTACTGACAGTTTCTCTACTTCATTTGTAATCATGAAATGTCAAGAGGAGAAAAAAAATAAAAGGCACATCTTGTGTAGAGTCCCTGTGGAGCATTTGGTGGGGAGAGATGAGCAAGAGTTACACAGGATAGTAAGGCATGGATGGGTTGAAATCAGCACCTTTAGAAGAGCAAGGATCCACTAAAATATCTAAGGATACGTGTTTTAAGGGAGGGGGAAATGGGGGTGGAAAAAACATTTATTAAGCAACCATTATGTACCATTCAATATGCTAAGTGGTTTACAAATATCATCTTATTTGAAGCCTTTGTGAAGTTGTGTATGCACACCCACTCACACACCCATGACTCGTTAAGGATCAGAGTTTTATTTATTTTACAGAATCCTGATAGTTCTTAGGCAGCTATTCAGCACAGTGGATAGAGTAATGGAACTGAAGTCAGGAAGAACCGAATTCAGATCCTGCTCTCAGTTCCTAACTGTATGCTGTAGCTCTGTGTGTGTATTTCTCGCTGCCTCAATACTTTCATTTATAAAATGGGGATAATAATAGCTGCTGCCTCACAGGGATATTGTAAGTATATGTGATAATGTCCATAAAGTGCTTTACAAACATGATAGCACTGTGTAAATATCTGTATGTGATATGATATGGGTTCTATCAATTATTTGTGCTGCATCAGTTTCTAAAGGCATAAATTAATGACAATATTCATTTCAGTGGAACAGCATATGGATTACATTGTATAAAATTGCAAACCATTCTGGGAAAAATTAAAACATGTGAATCGTTTCTGTAAGTAACTCAACAATGGTAGCAACTATAAAACTTCAGAGGAAAGTTTTCTATCAGTTAGGAATTTGGCCTCTCCTTGCACAGAGATCCAAAAGTTGGAAATAGCAGCTACAGCTAGGTCGTCTTACAGAAAGAGCTTCAGAAATATCCTTTTACTTTTTGCTCTTATGCCTGTGTAACAAAACTCAATTGAGAAAAAGAGAGCATTGTGCCATACAGCTTTAAGAAACTATATGATTGAGACTTCTGGGGGTGCGGAGCCAAGATGGCGACTGGAAAGCAGTAACTGGCGTGAGCTCCCCACCAAGTCCCTCCAAAAACCTATGGAAAAAATGGCTCTGAACCAATTCTAGAACTGCAGAACCCACAAAGGGGCAGAGGGAGGCAGGGCTCCAGCCCAGGTCAGCCTGGATGGTCTCGGGGTAAGGTCTGTCCCAAACAGAACTCCCAGCCCCCAGCCGAGGGGAGCGGAGCTGAGCCAAGCAGAGCTCAGCGAGCGAGGCGGCGCGGCGCGGCGCAGCAGACCGCGGACCGAGGAGACCTGGAGTGGAGCGGAGGGTGCCCTAGCACGCAGAATTACTGAGCTGTGGCATGTACCAGACCTCACAACCCACAAACAGCAAAAGGTTAGTGGGGAAAGCGGCAGGACGGGATCGGAGTTTGCGGTTCGACTACCACCCCTGAGGCAACGGAGGCGGG
>JAQQSZ010018220.1:0-10624 GCA_028646595.1 Phalanger gymnotis | reverse complement strand
CTCTCTTTCTCTCTCTCTCTCTCTCTGGCTCTGTCTTTCTCTCTCTCTGTCTCTCTCTCTGTCTCTCTCTGTCTCTCTCTGTCTGTCTCTGTCTTTCTCTCTGTCTCTCTCTTTCTCTCTCTCTGGCTCTGTCTCTCTCTCTCTCTCTGGCTCTGTCTCTCTCTCTCTCTCTGTCTCTGTCTCTCTGTCTCTGTCTTTCTCTCTCTCTGTCTCTCTCTCTGTCTCTCTCTCTCTGTCTCTCTGTTTCTCTCTCTTTTTCTCTCTCTCTTTCTCTCTCTCTGGCTCTGTCTTTCTCTGTGTGTGTGTGTGTGTGTGTCTCTCTCTCTCTCTGTCTCTCGCTCTTTATCTCTGTCTCTCTGTCTGTCTCTGTCTGTCTCTGTCTCTCTCTCTCTTTCTTTATCTCTGTCTCTGTCTCACTTTCTCCCTTTCCTTCTCCCAAAAGCCTAGCAGCTAATAGCTTCTTGATTTGCTTTAGTGGCAATCTCATAAGAGGAACAATAAATAGGATCCTATGGAGTAAAATGCTTCAGGGAAAGTATCAATTCTCTTCTAGTAATTTTTGTTCTTTCATTTTCAGTGTAATGGTATCATTCTCCTCTGCAGGGAAACCCGAAACAAAATAAGACCTGAGAAGTTCTGCCCTCTACCTGGTATTAGTTATCATCATCCTCTCCCCCCTCCCCATTTTAGTAATCATGGCAAAAAAAATGGAAATGAGCTTAGGCTGGCATGACCTGTTCTTGATGAAACCATGCAATGATGGCTCTTTGTAATCACCTCTTCCTTTTCTAGATATTTACCAACCATCTCTTTAATGATCTGTTCTAGGATTGTCCCAGTAATTGAAGGCAAGCTCATTGGGTTACAGTTTTAAGTCTATTCTCTTTCCTTTTTAGAAAATCGAGACATTTACCCTTCTGTGATCTTGCGATACCTCTGTTTTCTGTGATTTTTCAAATTTCATGGACATTGGCTCTGCAATCACATTCTTCTTCCACACACAGTTCTTTGAGGTGTAATTTGCCTGATCCAGGTGACTTCATCTCATTAGGGTAGCTAGGTCATGACAGACTAATTTTGGGTCACTGCGGGGGGGGAGGTGTCAGAATTATGAAAATAGTAGATGAGAAGAATGTTTACTTAGATTTTAGTAAAGCTTTGGATAAAGCACCTCATACTATTCTTGTGGAGAAAATGGAGATAGATTAAATGCAAAGCCATCAGGTGTATTAAGAACTGATTGGATGGAAGGACTCAAAAAACAGTTGTTTGTGGTTCAATATGGAAATGGCAGGTCTCCCGTGGAGTACCTGAATACATTCTTGGCCCTCTACTGTTCAGCATTTTTCTCAATAACTTGGATAAAGTTATAGAAAGTACACTCAACAACTTTGCAGATACCACAAAGCTTGGAAGGGGAACTAACAATACTAGATGACAGGCTAGAGAATTAAGCCGAATCTAACAAAATATAATTCAAAGGGGATCAATATGACATCTTGCACTTGGGTATAAAAATCAACTTCACAAGTATAAGATGGGGGAAGACATGGATAGAGAGTAGTTCTCCAAAAGATCTGGAGATTTCAGAAGACTCAGAGAGGACAAGATAGAGGACAAGTACTTGAAGGGCTTTCAAAATGGAGATAGACTAGATTTGTTTTGTATATATGGCACAGAGGGCAGAACTAGGAGCAATGAGTGGAAGTCATAAAGTGACAAACAGGCTCATTTTGAGGAAAGATTTCCTAACATTTAGAGTTATCCAAAACACAAATTGGTTATCTCAAGATGTGAAAGGTTCCCCTTCAAGTAGAGGTTGGACGACTCCTTGTCCGGTACGTTACAGAGGGGGTCCCTTTCATGTATGGGTTGGACTAGCTGGCCACTGAGGTCTCTTCCAACTCTCCAATTCTGGATTGCCAGGAGTATAAGCTCCTTGACATCAGAAACAATTTCATTTTTGTCTTTGGATCCCCAGGACTTCCAGCCTGACACATAGCAGGAGCTTAGTAAATTTGAAATGCTTGTGGGTTTTTTCTTACATATATTAAATTGTCTTATCCAATTTATTATAAAACTAATCTAATAACATCCAATTTAGCTAAAGGTCAGTCTTCCAACCTCCACCCTCCAAAACACTGTTCTCATCCTAGAAGTGAAAAAAAGACATCTGCAACTTATCCACAAACAGGAGCACCTGGAGAATCTCCCCAACAACAGGGGATCTTTCTTCTACTTAGACATTGAGCGAGACATTCCTTGTAACTGTAGTAAACATCTTTGGTGAGCATATATCTCTGTTTTATTCCTAACGATGCCATTTAATATATTATTGAGTAAAATTATCTCTGATTGAATTTTTCGCTTTTATAAGCTCTAGGAATCCTTATCCCAACTCCCACTCCCACTCCCACTGATGAGTCAGGCCCCCAGAGTGAGGCTAGCTGGGTACATGCTCCCTTCAAGGTTCTTAACGTAATCCTAAGGTATCGGGGTGATTCTTCCCTAACGTGATTGGCTCGAGCCCTAATGTGTTTCACTCGATGTTAACTGCCTATGATTAGGGCCCCAACTTCATTTACCAACTAACATCAATTAGTTTTTACAAAGGGATATTTATTGAGAAGATACAGCAAAAACAGAAATACCAACATTTTCTCCTAATACCTATGAACACACTCTTCCCTATGCTGTATCAGTAGATACTGCTAGGTAGTGCAGTAGATGGAACCCTGGGCCTGGAGTCTGGAAAACCTGAATTCAAATCTGGTCTCAGACACTAGCTGTGTGACCTTGGGAAAGCCACTTAATCTCTGTTTGCCTCAGTTTCTTCAACTGTAAACTGTAAAGTAACAGCACCTATGTCGCAGGGTCAAATGAGATAATATTTGAAAAGCGCTTAGCACAGTGCCCAGCACACAGTAGGAGCTATATAAATGCTTCTTTTCTATCTTCCCCCTGCCTCCCAGCTCCTGTGGAAAGTTGGTTGTTGTCCTTCGTTCTAGAAGAGGACCAAAATAACATCACTATGCTAGAGTCAAGTTTCAATGTGTCCAACGGTGGCTGATCAGACCAATACAAGCTCGGAACGCTCTACCACAGGTCGGGCACAAATAGTCCGTGTGAACATTTGGGGTAGATATTCTAAATTTGCGCATCCTGCATTTCCTTTGTGCTGTTTCAATTTGCTTTGCTCACAGAGCACAGCACCTTCTCTGATGTGGGAACGCCATGCTGAGCAGTCCTGTGCTGGTGTCTCTCATATACTGTGGAAAGTAGGTTCAAACTTAAAGCAGTTTCTATGAGGACTTTGCCCACAAAACGGGGCACAGTTCTGAATGTGGCATAGTTGATGGATGAGTCCCTCTGCCTTGCAGGACCTGGCATCGTGGCTTCAGGGTCAATCCACTCCCAGGCTCCTTCCTTATCACTCCTTGGGCTGTTCCAGTAGATCACATACTCTGGTCTAGACTCTGACTCCAGTACTCGTTAAGCCCACTCTCCCGACCTTTCGAAGCTCACAGTATGATTCTCCTTTAACTAACGGCAAGAAAGAATAGACATGACAGACCAGCAATAGCATGGCCATGAACTCATGGGCTACATGGCAGCAGGCTGGATGGGGACGTGAAGGGTTGAGGCCTCTCTTCCCACTCAGAGGCTCACTGCTTTCCTTGCCTCCACATTCAAATGCAGCTCGGATATACAGAAGACTGAATCATCCAGTTAGGGCCTTTTATAAGCCCTCTCAGTACCAGCTTAGCAGCCAGTCAAAAGCTCCTCTTCCTCATGTGGTAAGCAAACAGGGAACAATATCCATGCATGTTCTGAATTGGGAAGTGGGCCTTTCCTTTTTTGTTATCATGAATTTTATCTCCTCTACCTGACAACGGGAAGATTATGCCAGGCACACTCTGAAAATGGGGCTCACATTGACTATGTCTTTTTGCACATCTGTCCTGGGACTATGTTGCATTTAAACACATGCATGGAAGAGATTTGGTTTCAGGGTACCCTTTAATGCTACATTTGGCTCTGCTCTACTGGCTCTTTTTTTAGACCATTAAACAATAGCCACTGGGATCTTCTGTTGTTATTCCTGTTGGCCAGTCGTATGACTGAAGACGCATAGATAATTCTGTGATAAAAGTTATTTATTCCCTGCTCAGATTTTCAGCAAGGATCCTTTCAGGGCAGGCACAGGTCATTCTCAGAGATGTTTTAGAGATGAGAAAATAAGTGTGTGTGTCAGGAGTGGCTGATGTCTTCTTGGCCATCTTTTCCAGGTGATAGTACCATAGGTGTACATGTCAGGAGTTGTTTGTGTCTTCTTGGCCATCTTTTCCAGGTAATAGTACCATAGGTGTATGTGTCAGGAGTTGCTTGTGTCTTCTTGGTCGTCTTTTCCAGGTAATAGTACCATAGGTGTACATGTCAGGAGTTGCTTGTGTCTTCTTGGCCATCTTTTCCAGGTAATAGTACCATAGGTGTACGTGTCAGGAGTTGTTTGTGTCTTCTTGGTCATCTTTTCCAGGTAATCGTACCATAGGTGTATGTGTCAGGAGTTGCTTGTGTCTTCTTGGTCGTCTTTTTCAGGTAATAGTGTCATAGATGTATGTGTCAGGAGTTGCTTGTGTCTTCTTGGTCGTCTTTTTCAGGTAATAGTATCATAGATGTATGTGTCAGGAGTTGCTTGTGTCTTCTTGGTCGTCTTTTCCAGGTAATAGTACCACCTGGGATCTTTTACATCCTTTTAGAATCTTTTCTCCATTGAATGCTCTCACAATTGTGTCACCTCCACATGAATTTCATCTGTTACTTCCTTAAAACATCAAGTACTGTAGTGGTTGAATCCATTTTTGTCACCATTGAGAATAAATCGCCACAGAAATGATGGGAGACCTGTTCCATTTAAAGTCTACTTGTTGCCTTTTGCTGATTTAATCTAGAAGTATTCCTTGCATGATCTGGATTAGCCAGGTGTCACATCAACATCTCTGCTCTTTCATCAAGTTCTCTTTACTCTTTGGTGAGGAGACCCTATTTGTAATTTCCCATTCTCTTTCTCTCTCACATTTTGCAAATGCTCTTTTATTCCTTGACCCCCACGCCTTTCTGTTTGACAGAGAACAAATGACTTGCTAGTTGTTGTGATCTGTGTAATTTTTTAGTTTCTTTCTTCTGGCAACTTCTATATGCAATTGAACTTCTCTAAGAAATGCTAATAGAGTGATTGCTTTTATTTTTATCTATTTTTGACCCATTTAAATAATCTGGATTAGAGTTGCTATCAATAGGTACAGTGTCATCTACTTATCTTTATACATCAAACATACTATTGATTTTGACCTTTGCTATAAACCAGTAGATGAACTTAGTGTGTACAGACAGCTGGTTGGGAAATAATTCTCTCTATTAAGAGCTAGCACTTTCCTGTCTGTTAGGATATAGTTAATTGCAAAAGATATTCAGTGCTCATCCATTCAATACCCTCTAACACTCTCCTTGAGGTGAATACTCCTCATACAGAGGAGAGACGTTTTTGAGTAGTATATTGAGAGTCTGGCCCTTCAATTTGTTGATCTCAGACAATATATTCCAAGAGACCATTGAACCATGTGAGCGTCTATGAAAAATACAAGGTAGTCTGCAAGGTCACTGCCCAGGGTCAACCCTGGAAGAAAGATCAGAAAGTCAGTGTGAAGGACTGAGACACCAGCAAGACTGATTCTAAGTGCAACCACCTAGAAACTGCAACCATGATCATACCTAGACCAGGGTTGTAACTGAGTGAATAACTTGGGCCTGAGCAGTGACCTGGAAAATTCTGTGAACCTGTCCTCATCACGAGAGGTTCTCCCATCTACTGATGTTGACCTCAGACTCATTCCCTAAGAGTTGAGTAGGCTACAGAACTAGTGGTTTAGGGTCATTGATAGACCAGCTATGTTGGAGTGGCCTAAATATGTAGGGGAATAGGGGTAGAAGGCGACGTTGTAAGCCAAGACATCAAAATATTTATAGGAGCATTGGAAATAAAGTAGATGCCCACTAATTGGAGAATGACTAAACAACTTGAGTACATAAATGCAATGTAAAAGAAACAATGAACATTATGGATACAGAGAAGCATGGAAAGATTTACGTGAACTAACACAAAGTGAAGTAAATAAAGCCAGGAAAACCACAGACAAAACTACAACCATGTAAATGAAAAGAACAATAAAAAAGGAAAAGTGAATGTTGTAAAATTAGAAAGAACAAGCTTGACTCAAAAGAAGAGATATATGAAGACACTCCCACCTTTTACAGAGGTGTCAGTCCACAAGTGTTGTACATTGCACATATTTTCAGAATTTTTAAATGCATTGACCAGTTATGATGATTGTGTTCCTCTTTTGTTTTTTGTCTTCGAAATATGATTTGCTTTATGGGATTTCTCTCTGGGAGAGGTAGGGAAAAGATACTGAGGGAAATAATGGTGATGTAAAAGAAATAAAAGATATTAATAAAAACATATTTTTAGAAAAAGTAAATGAATGTTGCAAAATTACAAAGAAAAATCTTGGTCCCAAAGAAAACATATGAGAAAACATCCCCACTGTCCCAGTCCCTTTGCAGAGGTGGAAAGGTCTATGGGTACAGAATACTGCATATATTGCCATAGTTTTTCATGTATTGATATATTTTATGAATTTTTCTTCTTTTCTCAGAATTCTTTAAAAATCCGTTCTATGGAACAGTGTAAAAATGAAATATACCAATGCAAATTTATTTTCTAAAATTTGTTATATGAGACAATGAAAAACTGAGTGCTTCATGGAGAAGCAGAGATAATAAATACTAGAAAGGCAGTTTAGTGCAGGAGAAAGAGTCTTGGATTTGGAATTAGATGACCTGAATTCAAACCTGGGTAACCTTGGGTAAGTACTCAACCTCTTTGAGCCTCTGTTCCCTCCTTTTTCAAATAAGAGGGTTGGATTGGTTGACTTCTGAGGTACTTTCCAGCTCCACAGCTTTGATTCTATGAGCATTTGTTGAATGAATGAATGAATGAATGAATGAATGAATGAATGAATGAGTGAACAAATCTTTAAAGATGGAATTTCAAGGCTGGCTCTGTGAGATGTTGTCCAAACATAAACTATAAACCATTCTTTCACTCTAGTTGCTTTTGACAGAAAACAGAGAACACAGAAGAGATGACATTCAGCAGGATTCTTTTTTTCCCCTTTCAAAAATACCAGGATGGGGGAAGGGGTTTCCACACACATACACATTTTTTTCCTTTTCCAGCTTTTGCTTATGTATTTGTTTGTTTGTGTGCCTGTTTGTTTATTTATAATGGAAACAAAGCCACAGCATTTCTGTCTAGCCGGCTACAGACTTCTGAAGTGAGGAGGAGACAGAAATCTGAGTAGGAGCAATGGCTGAGGGTAAAAGACCAAGGAATGGGTTACCAAGAGCATTCATTTAAAAAGAATCATTGTGCTGGAGAGAGGGAAAAGCAGGGAGTTTCAACAACTTGAGATGAGTCATTTGAAATATGGATGCCAAGATAATCCCTACTGTGGGATAAGGGGTGGGGGGATACTCTTAGTGGGTGCCACACCCCAAATACCACATCCAAGCCTCAGCAACTGCAGCTGTTGCTCTAAGTGGATCATGGTGGCTCTGACCTATATGCATGAACTTATAGGAAGAAAATCAGCAAAAGGAGAGCAAGGAGGGAAGCAGAGCTTGCAAAAGAAGTAGATTACTTAAGTATGGTCCCCTGAAAAGGGAGGGGGAAAGGGCTGTTCTTTGATTATACAGGAAAACAAAATTGATAACATATGATGTTATGTAGAGAGAAGCTTGACATGCTCTATATACTCCAGAGTGTGTATGCACAGATACACATACACACATATATCTGTCTATATGCATGTATATGTATATGCATACGTTTACGTGTGTGTATACACATACACACATGTGTATGTATGATTCGATAACCACAGAAAACAATACTTGGCTTCCTGAATTATATCAATTAGAACATGAAATAAAGTTACAAAAACATGAAACAATTTTTAGGCTTCTGAAGCATCAGACCCTCACGATGCACCTGAAAATGCTTACGGAATTGACTGAAATCACCACCTAAGCACAGGCTATGATCTTCCTAGGCCGCTCATAGATGTGATAAAGGGCGAATCGAGCCTCCTCCTTTTCAAAAGGGTAAAAGGCCAACCACGGGAATTTAAACCTCATTAATTTAACTCAGTAAGAAGGCCAATGATGGGAATGCAGCATCAAAAAATCCATTTGCCAAAAGCCAAACAACACAGGGTGTTGGGCTAGAATCAACATTATTATGTGAAGGACATATCATATCAAGCCAATCTAATTTCTGTCTTCAAGAGATGATGGACTTAATGGCTTGTGGGTAATAAAAGACATAATATATATTGACTTGGGCAAACCTTTTGATTCTGTCCCTTACGTTATATTCATTAACAAGTTGGGAAAATATGGTTCTAACTCTGCAAAATTGGTTGGGGGGGGTATTCTGGCAAAATAGTTATTGTTAAGTCAATATGAATTGTGTTGAATTGCATACCTTAGGGGCCTGACCTCACTTGGATACTATTTAATATTTTTGTCAATATTTTGGATGATGGAAGAGAAAACGTGTTCATTAACTAAAGGAAAGAAAGGGAACTAAAGGGAACTTTAACCTAGAGAAGAGAAATCGAGTGGCATTTGGTAACCAGCCACTTTCCATCTTCAAGAATCAGAGAAAATCTGTTGAGAATAGGATCAGGAAAAACCATCAGGAACTGATGTGGTGCCATCGTAATGATTCTCACTCCTTTGATGCTCTTTCCATGTTTTGTTCTTTTAGAGAGCTTTTATAGCTGCATGCTGTATTGTTGTTCTAAGATGGGAGTATAAAGAGAGTAATTTCTGAAGCAATAATATTTGTCATGTTGCAGACTCATTCCTTCTCTATTACCAACACCAACATTAATTCTGGAAAACCACAGGCATTGTAACTATATTCTCATGTCCCTAACATAAAGGCAATAGTCAAGACAGCTTCTATAAACAATTTAGAGCAAGATCTGCATAATACTCTGGTATTCAGATCCCTGAGGCACTCCACTGGAGACCTATTTCCATTAGACATTGAATGACGACTATTCTTTGAAACCAGTCATTCAACCGGGGCTGAAACCACAAGACTGTACAATCATCTAGGATATATCTTTTTTGGCAGGAATAATATTATTAAAGACTTTTTCAAACGCTTTGCTAAAATAGAGGCAAATTACAGCTATAGCATTCTCATGACCTACCAGTCTAGGATCCATGTCCCCAAAAGAAATAGGTCATCTTAGCATTGCCAGTTCTTGATGAAGCCATATTGGCTCTTTGCATCTACTTTCCTAAATGTTTACTAATCATTCCTTTAATAGTTGGGTCTACAGTTTGAAGATTCTATTCTTCACTGGCTCTACAGTCAGGAGGACTTGAGTTCAAAGCTGGCCTCAGACACTTACTAGCTGTGTGACCCTGGGCAAGTCACTTAACTCTGATTGCCTCCAAAAAATTCCATTCTCTTACCTTTTTTTGGAAAATCAGGACAATGCTTATTCTTCTCCAGTTTTGTAGTACTTCTCCTCTATTCCATGATCTTTCAAAGATGGTTGCTCAGCAATTAGATCTACTTGTAGCTCTTTGGGTACTGGAGGATATAGTTCATCTGAGTCTGGTGACTTGAACTAGGCCAGGACATCTAGGTGCTCTGTTGCCACCTCCTTCCTTATTTAGGTAATAACCATCTCTTAGCCATATTTGTTCTGTCCCTTCCAGTCCAAAAATCCTTGGTAGAGAAAAAGCACTAAGCATGGAGCAGCTCTACTTTCTCTGGCATCTGCTGGCATCATCCCATCCAGGTTGAGCGGTGGTGCTACCCTTCCTTGATTCTCTTCTTTCCCTTCTTCCGCAGTGGTGTGTACATTACCCAGAACAAAGTAAAACAATTAAATGCGGAGAATTAAGCAATAAACTTGAAAACTTTTTATATCTTTGAAGACTTTTTAATTTGCAATATGTCCTCTGTTTGCTGTGATTGCTTGTTTTATATGATTGGGCATTGAGTTCACAAGATATTGATGCATATTCATTCATTTTTTTATCCTGAAACCTTATATCACATTAGATATTAAGTGTACTTTTGGTGAATCATCCATTTTTCCAAGTCTTGCCTTGAGTATAGCTTGTAGATTTTCAATGAGGTTTTAATCCATTGATTACTTAAGCCATTGAAGTAAGTTGATCTCAATCCCCAAAACATTATTTCAGATGAATGTTTTAAAGAAGATGCCCAGATGTCACAGGCTCACCTGGAATTCTTCTAACAATGGTCTTAGTATAGCCTTAAATTAATAAAAAAAAAAATGTTGGGTTTCATCAGTAAAGAGTATCTTTTTTCCAATCTTTAACATTCCAGTCTTTATTCCTGCCTATGACAAGAAGTTTTTATTCATAGTAATGGTCAGCAACTATATTTTAATTGGTCTTTTCAGTTTTCTTCCAACTTTAAGAAGCCTTTCCGGGGGGGGGGGGGGGG
>JAQQSZ010018219.1:0-10624 GCA_028646595.1 Phalanger gymnotis | reverse complement strand
TAAAACATACTAAAAAAAAAAAAAAAAAAAGATACTGGAGTGGTTTGCCATTTCCTTCTCCAGTTCACTTTACAGATGAGGAAACTGAGGCAAACAGGGTTAAGTGATTTGCCCATCATCACACAGCTAGTAAGTGTCAGAGGCCAGATGTGAATTCAGGAAGAGAAGTCTTCCTGACTTCAGACTCCGTAATGTGCACTACCTAAAATCCTAGACTAGGCCTTTTTTTAAACGCAGCCTGGAATTGTATTAGTGTCCTAGGCTACTATACCACACTAATGACTCATCTGAGGTCACAATTCACTAAAACCTCCAGCTCTTCTTCAGATAAAATGCATGGTAGCCCTGCCTCAGCCCTCTTTTACTTGCGAAGTTGATTTTTTATAAGTATTATTACATTAAGTATTTACACTTTAAAGTATCAAGATTTAATTTATTTTTGGAAGATTTAACCCATTTTACCCTATTTTGTTGGATCTTAACTGTCACCTAGTGTTAGCTATTTCTCCTGCTTTTGTGCCCTCTGCAAATAAGGTTAGCTGTGTCATCTATTCTTTCATCTAAGTCATTATTTAAAAAAAAAAATTGATTGTTGATCAAGCAGAGCTCCCTGAAGCACTTCATTAAGGTCTTTGTTCAAAATTGATGCTGCATTATTAATGATTGTTTTTAGGGGAGGCCATCCACTCAGCCAGCTGTAAATTCACTTAGCCATAATAGTTTCTAGTCCACATCTTTCCATCTCACCCAAAAGAATAATATGAAAGAATTAATTGACTATGTTGTTAAAATCTATGTGAAATATCTGCAGCATTCCTTTGATCTACCAGTCTAGTAACCTTGTGGAAATAGGAAATGAGATTATTCTGGTGTGCCTAAGATATATAGCAGGGTCCATCTAGTCGACCCCCTCATTTTACCAAACGTGAAGGAACGGAGTGCTAGGTCCCGTGCCTTACCCCAGGCCACAAACAGTACACAGTTAGAGGTGGGCTCTTTGTGATCACTGCTGTATTCTTAAAGATGTTCACTAGCATCTTTTATTCATTAACAACAGCTCACCAATTACACCCACCACTTCCATCTAGAATGCAGTTACACCTACACTAAGATGAAGTTCTTTTGAGTGGGTCTTTGCCTTGAACTCCTGAAGGGCAGCAAGGTGCTCTCGCTATCTCAATATTTATACTTGCTACCAGTTCTCTATTGTCTATTTTTTTTTGTTTTGCCTTTTTTTTTAAATCCAAAGACCATTTTTCCTTTGTAGAATAAACAGAATCAACTAGGTTAGATGTGTCTGACTTTTCTCCATCCTTAGTTGTCATCATGTCCTTCACTCCAAACAGTAGTTCTTTTTTTTCTCTTTCCCCTCCAGTGTAGTTTATAAAAGCAAAGCAACAAACAAAAAACAAATCTTAGCTTTCCTGACCAGCCTTGTTCCATTACTGACTCTTGCTTCCATCTTCAAAATCCAAATTGGTCTGTGAATTCCCTATATATTCATTCTTTTTAATCAATTTCCTCGTCAAAATTGTTTACTTTTGGAATTTCATTATTGAGGGTATCTCTTGTGGGCTGACTTTATAGAATCTTAAGATCTCTCCTATCTTTTCTCTGTACTGTTTGAATTTTTTTCTCCCTAAATCCTATCAGCAACAAATATCATGAACAAACAGACCCTTCTTACCATAATTTGGGTCATTCCCATCCCCAGCATTGGTTTCTCCTTATTGGTGAGAATCATATCCAGCATAGAATTTATCTTTGTTGGTTCCTCCAATATTAAAGTAAGTCAAGAAGTTCTTAGTTCCTCTGTTTTTGGCAAAAGGGAGAGTTCCAAAAGCTGTCTAGATAAGTGCAATCTTTCATCACTTCTGCTGATCTCTGTACCAGGTTTGTGAGCTGCTTCCTGAAATTTTCTATTTCTTTTTTCCATCCAAGTGGTTTGTAGTATACTTCAATTTACAGAATCACCCATTTCTTTCCTTAAATACCATCCACCTTATTTCCCTACTCTGGTACTTAGATTATTCTCTCATGACCTCACTTTTTTCTGTCCTTTTTGCTTTTAGTGTCATACCCTTTTAAGGCTATATTCCAGGAATGGGTCTCATCCTGCCAAGTCTCAGTGAAACCTACACAAGGTCAGATTTGCCGCCTTGCTTTAGGGTGATTTAGTTGATCTTCTTATCTGTATTTGTGTGGATATCTGAGGTTACAAGTTTGCAAACTGGCTTCTGTTTTGGATGTTGTCTCTTCTGAACTTTTGAGTGTCTTGCAGCTGTTCTTTCTACATTGTAGCTAAGCTGTATGGCGGTTACGCAGGGTGTTTTCTTTTCAGCTTAGAGCCCTTTGTTGAGATTTGCAAAACTCCAGGCAAATACTTTATTCTTTTTAGGTGTACTCCCTCCCTGACCAGTTTTATTATTGCTATATTTTAAGCCATGGTTCATTTTATTAGGCACAGTCTCTTCCTGTTTGTTTTCAAAATTTCTTTCTCTTCCGACTCCCTTTTCTTTGATTGAATTCAGTCAAAACACAACTTAACACTCCTACAGTCTTCAGTTTCTTTCTCAAGAAAGCAATATTCAGCAATGCTTTCTTGGTTTCTTCTACCAATATCATTTGTGCCAGAAGGAATGCCCAGAATTAGGTAGTTGTCATCTGGATTGACATATCTTAGAAGGTTCTCTGTACATCCTTGAAACACACCCTAGAAAGACAGAATGTTAGTATTATTACTATTAACAAATAGCTCAACTAGGACTGCCGTTCAATAGAGTCCCCAATCAGTCATCACTCTCGAGCTCTTTCTCTAACCTTAATTGGGTGACCTCACCTGAAACACCTTTAGGTCTACATTATCATTTCATTCCTTGTCAGCAATTACTTTCTCTTCTGATCATTCAGCTCCTTTCTCTTGTAGAAGAACCTTAATTTTTTTTTCCTTTTAGGTCCAAGTTTTCAGCGATCCTTTTGTCCTTTGTGTAACGTTTTGCCAAATTCCAGCTTCTTTGCACAGGTCAGGGTTGTCCTCTGCCTCTTCAGATAATTTTGCTCCCAAGTTTCCTCACTGAATCCTTTATTTGGATCCTTTATGTACCACTTCCTTGTAACCTGATGACTAGAAAGCGGAGGGTCACATTCCTTAAGCTGAGGTGAGACCAGTAGTCCAACACCAAGGAAGGTAAGAGCTGCAAGTTTGTTCTCAAGGATCTTAGGATAAGAAGGAAATCTTATAGCTACTCTTTTTATGTTATACTAGCTCACCTTTATAGAACACTTAAAAGTTATGAAAAAATTCTTGAAATATACTCATAAGTTCGATGGCACAATTATTATAACCTCCATTTTACAGATGAAGAAATTGAAATTCAGAAAGATAAAGTGATTCTTTTCCTTGGTAACTTAAAGCCTGTTAAGTAGGGGTAGCCAGATACCAGATTGATTAAAGGGCCAGACCTGGACTCAGGAAGACCTGAATTCAAATATGACCTCAGATGCTTCCCAGCTGCATCGCTCTGAAAGTCACTTAATATCTGCCTGCGTCAGTTTCCTCATACCCAAAATGGGATAATAGCACCTACCTCCCAGGGTTGTTTCGAGGATCTAGTGAGCTAGTTGTAAAGAACTTAGCGCAGTGTCTGGCACCCAGTAAGCATTATATAAATGTTAGCTGTTATCATTATGAACCTGAGTTTCCTGATTCCAAGTCCAGCATGCTTCCTGTTATGCTACACCATGTCTCTGGAAGGGTTATAGGGTCATGGTTCTAGAGCTAGAACAAACCTTAGAGATCACCTCGTTCAGCCCTCTCATTTTACTGAAGAGAAAATCGAGGCCTGTAAAACTTGCCCAAAGTCACATAAGGAACATCAGGTGGGATGTGAAGCCAGGGCTCCCGGCTCCAGAGCAAACACTCCTTGTCCTGAACCACAGGAAGCATTATTCTGAGTTATTGAGCAGTTAGCGCATGCCAACAAATGCAGCATTACAGAAAGAGAGCACCAACAGAAAGGGGAGATAATGGTCTTCGTTCTCAATTAATGTCCACTGAACTGTGGAAACTGAAGACAAAGGATTTGAAAATGCTGACAGAGCATCACTTTTAGGTAAAGTAACCGAAGGTACGCACCTAGGTGCAGAAGGCACTGACTGGCACCAAAGCAGCACATGAAGTGAAGTTGATTAATCAACAGAAAATTATGTGGGTAGAACAGTAATAACATTCATAAAATGTTTTACCATTTTCGAGTGCTTTTCTATGTAAAGCAATTCAAAGCCTGGGAGGTTGGGTGCTAGCCACATAGACAAAGCAAAGGCAAGCATTTGATGAGTCAGAAGGAAGGACAGACAGGAGGAGAAAGTTAAGCCCCACTTTCATTTTCACTGGAGACTTTTGTCTTGCTACTGAACCTCGGTGACTCTGGAGGAGAGAGGGAGACTTTACAACTTTGCCCAGCTGCCTCCCTTAAATCCAATTCACATGCATGTCAACACATCATCCTTGTGATGTCATCAGTCCCCTTGGAGAACAAAGGACAAACAACATTGGACACCAACAAATCTTGGTAGGAGCTATAGTTGGAAAAAGCCATGTGGCCTGAGATTATACAGCTCTTGTGAGGTTTCCATTACAGATTTCTTCTTCCTTAAAGATCTTATAATATGATGATGGCACAGGATCTCTACAAGAGATTGAATGAGAATTGTAAGGAATTTGTAACCCTAAGTCATATAGTGTTCTGGGATAATGGAGTACAATTCACTACCCACCCCACCCAATTAAATTAGGCTCCAATTATAGGTGCTACTTAGCTGGTCAGTTGTTCTGTGTTCCAAATGACTTTGGTCCCTGGAGGGGCTTTCTGAAGATAAAAGCTTTCCACAACTAAGACCTTGGAATTACCCAATCATCGTTCTTCTTGGTGAGAAGAAAGCAGCGAAGGGTTTTCCCTAGGGTGATAAAGAGCATAAGAAAAACCTGCCTCCCTCACTAAAAAAAAAAAAAAAAAAGCTAAAGGTTAAGCTGGGCTGTAAGCTAAAAGAGAAATAGTCGAACCCACTCCTCTTTTTCTGGAGAAGTATCGCTTCAACTGAGGACTCTAGCAAAGCTCCATAACTATGTGCCCAGTGGAATAACACCTAGCAGGGATCCCAAGACCAGTGGAGCCCACCATACAAACTCCATTCCATGAGAGGCTGGGGGCAATAGGCCCACAGAGATAGGAGAGCAATGGTAACAGCAGACCACAATGAAAGCCCTGCAGTGTTGGGGACCTGGGTTGTTTACCCTGGCCACATTTCTCCTCCATGGGAGCTCCCTTCCACACCTGCTTCCTGAGCAGGACTACTATTCCTAGTTATGATGTGTGTATTTGTAAGACAGTATGCCCCAGATTTATGAGAGAATGTTCTACAGGTCTTCTTAGTATACTATTTCATTGAGTACTTTTATATTAATCTAATTTTGTCCTCTGAGTAGTTAAAAACAAAAACGACATGGGTAGAGGTTTAGGAGTAATGGCATTTGAGTGGATGCAGATACACCAAGTGCCTTGAAACTTTTCTGGGGGCCTCATGTAAGGAAAGGACATCACCAGGTGACAGGTATGTTTGATTTGATCCTCAAAACAATCCTGTAAAGTACTGAAGGAGCTGATATTCCTGTTTTACAGAGAAGAATATAGGCTAAAAGAGGTCAAGCAATTTTCCCGAAGCAAGTGGTGAAACTGGGAACAGAGGCCAGGGGAACATTTTTATTCGTCCATAGTTCTATGCAAACCACCTACCTTGTCCCCATAAAGCCCTATAAAAGAGCAGTCCAGTAATTAAGGCCCAACAGTAATAGCCTCCATGCTACAACATCAACCTTTGAGACTGAAACAATCAAATTCATCCCACACTTCCAGTTAAGATAACTTTGCAAAAGGTTACATCCCACAGCAAAGATCTGAATGGTCTGCCAACAGAAACCACAAAGAAAACCACAAAACAAAATAAACCAGTCAATAACAGAAGTAAGCAACTCCATTCAATCTGGAATGTCCAGAAAAAATAAAAGAGGAACAGGAGAAATCAGTGGCTGGGAGAGCAATTGTGACATAGAAACCAGTAAATAGAGCTTAAGCTTGTGGCCTTAGGAGGAGAGGCTGCACCAAGTAAAAAATACATACATACACACACATATACACATGCATAAATATACATATAGGTATACATATATACATTTTCTATGTGTGTGGTATGAAATGGAGATTTATAGTTTAATATATAATCATTTTATACTTTTGCTATATATATAAAAATGATTTTTATGTAAATTTGGAATAAAAATTTTTGAAATAAGAGACATTTATAATGTATCCATTTAACACAGTTGTAAAACTTCTTAAAATAGCAAAATGGAATAGAAAGCTGAATCCAACAATGTATTGTTTAAAGAAAACACATTTGAAACAAAAGATTCTTGCTGCGTTAAATATGAGGGACTGGAGGGAACTTACTGTGCTTCAAATGAATACAAAAAATCAGAGGCAGCATTTATATTATATTTTATTTATTTATAGATGAGAGGAAAAATTAAAGTATGCTTTAAGAACACATAAATAATGAAATAGCATTAATGCTAAATACATATGTACTGAGTATCATTGCATCTAAATACTTAGAAGAAAAGCTAATTGAATTAAAGAAATGGACAGCAAAATCTCTTAACAGCCAAGGATCTCAAGATGACCCTTTTGTAGCTAGACAAATTTAACAAAAGGATGAACAAGAACAATATTAAGGACTTGAATTCTTAGTAGAATCCAGGTCACCAACTCCACTTTCCACTGTCAAGCAATAGACACTGCTACATAGACAAGAAGTGTTAGGAAAGTTGAGATAAATGTTACTTAACAGGTAAAGTGCGTAAGGTGGTAGTGGTATTTGACCTGGGCCTTGAAGCATGGGTAACATTTGATTAGGTAGGGGGGTGAGGCAGGCATTCCAGGTATAGGAAATAATTTGAGTAAAGACACAAAGGTAGGTCCAAGGTGAGTCCAGGGATGCCAACTAAGCCAGTTTGACTTGACTATGGTTCACATAGAAGCAGGGCTATATGAAGTGATTTTATATTAATGGACCGCAGAAATGGTTTTGGAGTATACCAAAATGCGAATAGAAAACGGTTGCTTCTAGCCAGGGTCCAAGCATTCCCAAGTGGAGCAGTACCCCTCAAACATCCCAGTGTGCTTATGGATTGGTACAAGGGAATTGTGGGGAAATAAGGCTAGAGAGGTAGGGGAGATTTAAGGCTATCTACAAAAGTCTTAGAATGCCAAGCTAAGAACTTGGGGAATAGGGCTGGCGGAGCTTTGTGTTCCTGCTTGTTGGGAGTCACTGAAGCTTGTGTTTTAACTTAAATTTATAATGTACCCATTTTAACAGCAGTGGCTAGGAGAGGAGATAGGCTTCAAAGTGAAGGGAGGTTGCCAGCTGAAGCAGGCAAGGAGGAGCCCGCTGTTGGCTGTGAGAAAGGGGATTTCTGTGCTACTATTGCCTTTACCAGCAGAGACTCTGCCAAAGCTGACACAGAGGCTGGGCGCCTTTGTAAATAAACACATCTAAGCCTTAGGGTGCCTTTAGCTAGGGCTTTCCTCACTTTCATTTTACAAATAAAAAGGGCTGGGGTTTTTTCCCCCTGGGCTCAACCTCAGCTTGGTTCTGAGAATACATAGAGAGGCAGTTTGATGTCATCCAAAGATCAGTGTGTTGAGTCAAAAGACTGGTTCAAATCTACATTCTGCTCACTTAGCTTTTTGATCTCCAGCAAGAATTCTCTCGGCCTCAGTTTCTTCCTCTGTAAAACTGGGACAATAATGTTTAGAATACCAACTTTACAGGATCAGTGGGACAATCCAACCATATGGTTTATTTAGGTATTTTGTGTCCTATAAGTTACTATAATAATCTTGTATATCATGATAGTAAAGGATGGAGTGGGGGAACACGGTATTGAATGACCATCCTCCCCTCATCCCCAAACCATCAAGGGCATCAAAGTCAGCTTTTTTTTTAAGGTTTCTGTGGAGATTACATTTGCCGATTTGGGGCATGCTAACTTCCAGTATAAAAAAAATCTAAAGTTTCAGGAAATGAATAGTCGCTCCCCGGGCTGGCTGTGTCTTGTTCTCTAATCTTTGCATATTTCCATAATGTGTGTGTGCTTGTGTGTGTGCGTTTAAACTCTCTGACTAGAAAATGACTTGCCCACTCAACATCTTGGATATTGGTGTGTCCCATATTCACGCAGATATCTGACTTTGGAATAGTTGTATTGAGCACTTCACTCCTGTTGAGGACTTTCATTTCATTTCATTTCATTTCCTCTCCCCCAGGGATTTCTCTGATTATTGGTACATGCCAACTGTGTTTCATACCATGTGGAGGGTGAAGTCTTCACTTCCCACAACTCCTGGATAACAGTTTAAAAGGATTGTGAGAGACTAGTCATTTGAGTTGAAAGATACCAATAGGGTTACAATTCCCACTAGCTTTCAGGTCCCTCCTTCACCCTACCACATGTGTTTCTGGACAATCTAACAAGCAAGGATAGATCTGATAGGAAACTCTTCTCTTCTTCCTTGTTTCATCACTATACTTTTAAAGCCATCCTTAAGGAAAGCTAGGCTTCAACACCAGTAACCTCCTGGACTATAAATAGTCAATCAGACTCAATTAAACTTCAAAGAATCCATTGGGTCAGACACTACCTGCTGGGCTATTTTGAGAAGCATCAACATTCAGTCAACAAGCATTTTTTAAAAAATTAAATATTTTTATCTATTTCATTACATGTTTTCTAATTACATTTTAAACAATTTAAAATTTGCTTTTAAAAATTTTGAATTCCAAATTCTCTCCCATGCACCTACCTTCCCCCACTCCTTGAAAAGATAAGCAGTATGATATTGACTATGCATGTGAGGTCTTACAAAATGTATTTCTATATTCTATTAACCATGCTCAACAAGCATTATTTAAGTCATTTCTTCTGTGCTAAGGCACTAGGCTAATCCCTGAGGACACAAAGAAAGGTTAAAAACATTCCCTTCTCTCAAGGACTTTATAATGGTGGAGACAACATATAGCTAGCTAATAGGGAGTTTATTGAGTGGGGGTGGGTGGGAGGGAATGACATGGTCAAAACTATGCTTTAGGAAAATCTCTTTGGCAGCTGTATGAAAAATGGATTGATGCAGGGAGAAACTTGAGACAGAAAGACCAATTAAAAGACTATTGCAGAAGTCCAAGGTCCAGGTGATAAGGGCCTGAACTAGGAAAGAAGCAGTTAGTCAACCAAGAATCATTTATTAAATACTTGCTATGTGCCAGGGACGTAAATAAAATCACTGCTCTATTTGCTGTTCCTAGGTAGTGGTGTGAATGGAGAGGATCAGCCATATTCAAGAGATGTTGTGAAGACAGAAATGACAAGACTGGACCATAGACTGGATATATGGAGTCAACGCAAGTAAAGAACTAGTGATGGCACCAAGGTTGCAAACCTGAATGACTACAGATATTGTGATGTCCTCAATAGTAATAGGAAAGTTGGGAAGAAGGGAGGAAAAGGTGGGTTGACATAATGAGTTTGAAATGATTACAAGATACCAAATTTGAGATGGTCCAAAGATGTTGGCGATGGAAGATGCACGATGACAGGAGAAAGCCATGACAGACCAAATATATAGGTATAGGAACCATCTGTACAGAGATGATACTCAAATGCATGAATGCATAAGATCACCAAATAACAAATTATAGAGGGAGAAGAGAAGATAGCTCAGAACAGCACCTTGTAGGACACCAATGGTTAGTGGGCAGGATATGGATGGAAATCTAACCAAGGAGACTGAGAAGGAATAGTCAGACAAGTAGGACAAGCAGGAGAAAGTAGTATAACAAAAACCTAGAGAGGAGAGATTATTCCAGAAGATGTGGTTATGTACAGTCTCAAAGTAAAGAAGGGTGAGGTTTGAAAGGCTATTAGATCTGGCAAAAAGAGCTGACCAGTAACTTTGCAAAGGGCAATTTTAATCAATGGTGAGGTCAGAAGCCAGACTGCCGAGGGTTTAGAAGACAATAAGAGACACATACTGTAAGTGGCTTTCTCAGAGTTTTGCTGAAAAGGGGAGAAGATATATGTAATGCTATGGAAAAAATGCTCTAAATCACCAATTGGAGAAATGCAGATTAAAGTAATATCAATTGACTAATAAGATTATTCGGTTAAGCTAAGTTAGGTTCGGATTCGGATTTGTGCTGGCAATAAGACACACTTCCGACAGAAGATGGTTTTTGTTGAAAGACAGGGGAAATACTCTAACAAACACAGTTAACACAACAAAGACAAAGACACTGACAACATAGATTCATCACCTCTCCAGGGAACTCCAGCACTTGATCCTCTCAAAGCTGAGGGGGGTGTGTTGGGAAGCAAAATGGGCTCCTTAGCACTTAGTTCAATAAGTGTCCTTGAAGAGTTTGGCTTTTGTTTGCTTTGAGTAATTCAGCTATTTCATTGAATCTTGCTAAGTGCTAAGCCCCAGGCCCAAACCCCTATTAGGTGTAACAT
>JAQQSZ010018218.1:0-10624 GCA_028646595.1 Phalanger gymnotis | reverse complement strand
AAGGGAAGAGGGGAGAGAATTTGGAACTCAAAGTTTTAAAAATAGATGTTCAAAATAACCAAAAGTAAGGTCCATATGCTGAGTCACTATGTCCCTGAACTCACCAGAAGTTTCCAAAGCAGCTCCAGGTACATGGTTCCAGGGGACAGTTCATGTAGGTCAATTTAATATCTGACATAATAACAATAATAGAATTTATATAGCACTTTAAGGTTTAACAAATACTATCTCATTTTGTGCTCACAACAACTCTGGGAGGTAAGTGCTATTATATGATGCTATTTTACAACTGAGGAAACTGAGGCAGAGGTTAAGTGATTTGCCCAGAGTCACCCAGCTAGTAAATATCTGAGGCTGGATTTGAACTCGATCTTTAGATGCCTAGAGGAAGCTCAAAGTCTCGATCTTAAAAAAGAGCTCAGTACTGGAGATGCAGATTTGAGGATCTCCTGTTTAGACATAGTAGATGACCCTGGGGAAGTGAATGAGATTGACTTGGGAGACGGTGAAGGAGAGAAGAAAAATGGCCTTGGGCAACTCAGTCTTTGGAGGGCTGAGAAAAGAAGCCAGGAAGGAGGTGGATGGAGCAGGGAGAGGGGCAAGTATTGGCTGGGTCAGAAACCCTTTGGCCATACCCAGAGGGAGCAGACAGACTTGGAGGAAAGAACGTATCTAATGGATAGGAATTATTTACCTAGATTGCTCCCTCTGGGTATGGCCAAAGTCAGGTTACAGAGGCATGCCACACCCTGTTCTCCAGTCAGGATCAGGACTTGGGTGATATGGGTCAACTTGGACAAACCACCAACATCCTGGCACTCCTTGCATTTTTGTTTCCCAGTTCTATCTCTGATCAGTGATACATTTGCCCATTACATCTCAGTATTCTGCAGAAACCGTGTAAGAAGTAAGCATCTTTTCCCTTATTTTATCATTTAAACCTGCTCTTCTATTAAAAAAAAAAAAACATTTAATAGTATTTTATTTTTTTCCAATTACATGTAAAGATAGCTTTCAACATTCATTTTTTGTAAGATTTTGAGTTATAAATTTTTCTCCCTCCTTCCATCCCCTCTCCCCAAGACAGCAAATAATATGACATTGGTTATACATGTACAATCATGTAAAACATTTCCACATCAGTCATGTTATGAAAGAAGAATCAGAACACAAGAAAGAAAAAACAAAAAAAAGTGAAAACAGAGCTGCTATTTTAAGAATATTTTTATTTTTAAATTCTGTTTTTAAATTTTAAAATTATATTTTTATTTCATTAAATATTTCCCAATTAATTTTCAACTTTTCTTCATTCATTTAAAAAAAATTTTGAGTTTTAAATTCTCTCTCTCCTTCCTGCTCCTCCTAGGTTGGAAGCCTGAGAGATTGCGAAGATAGTGGTGCCCTTTGTGAGAATGGGGAGGTGGAGTTGAAGGAAAGTTTAGCTGCAAAGATCATGAGTTCTATTTTGGAAGTATTGAATTTAAGATATCCACTAGAAGGGGCACAGGGGTGGTGTAGTGGATAGAGCATTGTTCCTGGAGCCCGGAGGATCTGAGTTCAAATCCAGCCTCAGACTGCTTGATACTTATTAGCTGTGTGACCCTGGGCAAGTCACTTAACCCTGATTGCCTTGCAGAAATTAAAAAAAAATTAAAAAACCAAGATATCCTAACTGGACATCCAGTTTGAGTTATTGGAAAGGCAGTTGGAAATGTGAGATTGGAGGAAGCTAGGTAGAATTGACCTTCACTCAGTCAGACTGAGACTTGGGAAAGACCTTAACTTAAAAGGCTGTGGTCTCTTACCACATCTGCAGCCATCTCCAGTCATCCTGACCTCTATCTTGCCAGTGGACCCATATGTCTCCAGAGGAGAAAATGAGGCTGGTGACTTTGCACAGCCCTCCCTCGCTTAAATCCAATTCATTTCCAAGTCATGGCATCACCTTCCTCGTGCCATAATCCCCTTCAAGAATGAAGGACAAACAACAACAACCATCCATTGAGAAGGCAAACACTATGGTATCAATTTCACATGTGAAGTCATGTTGCAAATATTAGCCATGTTATAAATATGTACACACACATACACGAAAACAAGAAAAATAAAGAAAGTAAAAAAAGTCTGCTTCATTCTGCACTCAGAGCTCCTCAGTTCTCTCTCCAGAGGTGGATAGCATTTTTCATCATGAGTCCTTTGGAATTGTCTTGGATCATTTTCTTCATCAGAATATCTAAGTCTTTCACAATTGATCATTGTTACAATGTTGTTCTTACCATGTACAGTGTTCTCTTGGGGATATTCACTTCTGTTTTGCATCAGTTCATAAACATCTTCACAGGTTTTTCTGAAACCTTCCTGCTGGTCATTTATTATGGCACACTATTATTCCATCAGAAGCACATACCACAACTTGCTCAGCCATTCCCCAGTTGATCCTCTCATTGACCCCAGTTGAGGCATCCCCTCAATTTCCAATTCTTTGCTACCACAAAAAGAGCTTCTATAGATATTTTTGTACATCTAGGTTCTTTTCTCTTTACTTTGATCTCTTTGAGGTACAGACCTAGTAGTGGTATTTCTGGGTCAAAGGATAAGTACAGTTTTATAGCCCTTTGGGCATAGTTAACAAATTATTCTACAAAACAGTTGGACCAGTTCACAACTCCACCAACATTAGTGTCTCTGTTTTTCCACATCCCCTCCAATATTTATCATTTTCCTTTTCTGTCATCTTAGCCAATCTGAAGAGTAAGAAGTGGTACCTCAGAGTAGAGAGAGTAAGTGAAGACATCAAGGATCTGTTTACAAACATCCCCAGATCTCCCAGTCCTTATATATGAGAAAGCTCTCTCTATTCACTGTCATCTCAACTCCTTTCAGTGCTGCCCCTGCCCCCAACCCCACCTCAGGGTTGTTTTATTTGCATTTCTCTAATCAATAGCGATTTTAAACATTTTTTTATGTAACTATTGGTAGCTTTGATTTCTTCGCCTGAAAACTGCCTGTTCATATCCTTTGACCATTTATCAATTGGGGGACCAAAGAAATTTGCTATAAAAATGTGTTCACAGTTTCCTGCTTTTCTCCTAATTTTGGTTGCATTGGTTTTGTTTGTACAAACTCTTTTTGATTTCCTGTAATCAAAACTATCCATTTTACTTCCTGAAATCCTCTCTATTTTTTATTTGGTCATTAACTCTTCCCTTATCCATATATATGACAGGCAAAATTTTCCATGCTCTCCTAATATACTTATTTTATCACCCATTATGTGTAAATGATTTAACTGTTTTGACTTTATTTTGGTATACAGTATGAGATAATAGTCTGCCTAGTTGCTGCCAAACTGCTTTCCAGTTTTCCCAGCAATTTTTGTCAAATAGTGAGTTCTTTCCCCCAAAGCTTGGATCTTTGGTTTATCAAACACTGGATTACTAGGGTCATTTAGTGCTCCCTATTGTGTATCTAATCTGATTGCACTGATCCACCACTCTATTTCTTAGCCAGTAGCAGATTGTTTTCATGATTACTGCCTTGCAACAAATCTGCTCTTCTAATTAGAATCTCCCCTCCACTGTCCCAAATCAGTATTACTCTTTTGATCCCTTTCCAGTGTTGTTTCTGAAATTTCAGAGAAGTTAAGGAGAATTACTAACAAAAAAATCTCTTTGATTTAAGTGATTAGGAGGTCACTGATGGTCTTTGAAAGTCTCAGAAAAGCCATGGAGGGGTTGGGGGCAGGGGCAGCATTGAAAGGAGTTGAGATGATGGTGAATGGAGAGAGCAAGTGAAGGCATCAAGCAGAAAGAATCTTTTGAAAAGCTTTGCAGTGATTGGGAAGAGAGAAAGATGAACCAGTGGCTGGAAGAGTAGATAAGTCTAAGGAAGACACGTTTTAGGACTAGGAGATCTGGGGATGTTTGTAAACAGATGCGAAGGAGAGGAAATGATGGGAGGTACATGAGATGTATAGAGCATGTCCCAAAAGCTGCACTGCAGGTTTAAGCTTAAATGGCTCATGGAAAATTTCAGCTTTAATTTAATTTAAAAATCAGCAAGGTTTTGTCAGATCCTGAAGGAGAGAAGAGGTAAAGGAATGGGGAGAAGGGGTTGCCTAGATGAGGAGGGGGAGAGGGAAAGGTACATTTTCCCCCTGTGACCAGAAGGTAGAGGGGAAGAATGAGTCAGAAATACCAAGACATTTTGAGAAGTGAAGCAGGTAGCCAATGTCTGTCCACTGAAGGAGAATGTGGGCCTTCAATGGGGAGGCTAGAGCTTGGGTACTTGGGCAGGATAACAAAGAGAAGACACCATGAAGAATGAATCAATCAGAGGAGAACAGAAGGTCTGGTGGGCAGCATCAAGGCCCCACGATGGGTTCCACAAGCCCGCCTATGATTAAGCTCTCAATGACAGCCACTGATATAGAATGAGTGGGGCAGGTAGTCAAAGTTAATAATAACCAAGCAAATACAGCATCTGGCATGATACCTTTCACAGAGCAAGTCTTAATTACTGTGCTGATTATTTATTTAATTGTGATTTAATTCACTTCATTCTGAATCAACGTTATAATTCTTATAGGTCGAGTATATACTTAAAATGTATCCGATATGATCATTACAGCTCCAGCCCCAGTAATATACAAAAGTGATATAATTACAGATGTCCATTTAAACAATCACCTCTATGGAAACAATGTTAGCATTAATAAGAATGATACTTAAAGAAACCAGGTGGCATTCAGACTAGATCTGTGATTTCTACCCTGTTTGCTTGGGAAAATCTCCATGTGGGAACTTTCTCCATTGTAGAGATGAATAAATGAATAAGCATTTTCTAAAGCCTTCAGAAGTACTGTGTTAGCCCCAAGAATAAAAATACAAAAGTAAGACAGTCTCTGCTCTTAAGGAGTTTGCAATCAAATAAAAGGAGGCAACCCATGTATGGGGATGTTGGTTGGACAGGGAAGGGCATTCTGGTGTGGAAAGTTACACGAATGGAGAGAGGAGCCATTGGGAGGAGGCTGACCCTCCCACCATCTCCTGCTCAGCCCTGGCGACATAGATTTGATTAAAGACCTAGAATTGGAAGGTGAAGAGATGGCACCAATGCTTTCACTAAGGTAGCTGGTGAGTGAAGTGAGGCTTTGGCAAGACGGAACTAAGCGTTCACCAGTCAGAGAGCAGGGCTGAAGGGCAGGAGTTTTGGTGGAGGAATGGGGTAAGTCTGTTGAGTAAAAAGATGACTAGCGAGAAGAATTTTAGGGGGTTGCTTGAGTCAGAGGCAACTTAACTCCACAACAACACATCTAGTCTTTCCTGGGTGTGTCTCTGGGCTCCCCTGCTGCTGTTTCAGGGACTCTTGTTACTGACTCTAGTAGATACTCCAGGTCTTCTCGAAGACGCTGGAGGATGGGGTGAAAGGGGGAGGGGAGAACCTGTCTGTCAAGGCTCTGTCCTGGGCCCTTTTCTCTTCTCCCTCTACGTGATTTCACTTGATGGGTTTCATTATCATCTCTATGCAGATGGTTCTCGGACTCATCCAGCCCTAACGTCTCTATTGCCCTCCAGTCTCATATCTCCATGGTCTATTGGACATCTTAAACTGGATGGCTTGAAGACATCTTAAATGTAGCATGACCAAAACTGAACTCATTGTCTTTTCCCCAAACCCTCTTCTTTTCCTGATTTTCCTACTGTTGTCAAGGCACTATCATCCTCTAAGTCACCCAGGCTTGAAACCTAGGGGGCATCCTCAACTCTTTACTCACCCTCCATGTCATCCCATGTATCCTGCCTTTGCAACAGCTCTCTGATCTGAACATTTTCCTCTGACCTTGGCCCTCTGTGCACTACTGCGGTAGCTACTGGGGGTGGGGGGTGGGCAGTCCTGTCTGTCTGTCTCAAGCTTCCCCACTCTGTCCTTCCTCCACTCAGCTGAATGTCCTAAAGCATAGGTCGGATGATGTCCTCCCCTTCCTCTCCCACTCTTACCCTCCACTCAAACTCCAGTGACTCTCTGTCAGCTAGAGGGTAAAATATAAAATTTTGCTTGGCATTCATAGCCCTCACAACCCGGCCCCAGAGACACAAGCCTCCTGGCTATTGCTCATGTAAGACATTCTGTGTTCCCCCTGTCTGGAGGGACCTCCCCTCTGGTCTCTGCCTCCTGGCTTCCTTCAGGCCCCATTGAAAACCCCACCTTCTACCCAATGCCTTTCCCCATTCCCTTTAATTCTAGTCTCTTTTCTCTGTGGGTCACTGCCAGGTGATCTTACATTTATCTTGATTATATATAGTTGTCTCCCCCATTAAACTAAGTTCCTTGGTGTGGGGAGGAAGACCGTGGTTTCCTTTTCTGTGGATCCTAGTGTTTAGCTGTGCCTGGCACACTAATGTGTTTGACTGACTGACTGTGCACAAATATTCCCATGATGAACACTCACTCACTGACAATCACTCAGCTTCTTATTTATGTCTGTCTTTTTTACCAAAATATGCAATATTCCCACAGACTCAAGTAATCTGCATATTTATTCTACGTGATCAGTAGATCATAATCAGTAATTAATACCCAGTTTTGTTTTTAATTTTCTCTCTTCTTTTTCTTTTTCAACAGTCTGCCCCTGGACCAGGAGTCTGCGTAGTCCTTTTAGTATGATGCCCGTGTAGCCCTCTAGATGGGCTTGAGCAATCACCTGGGCCAGCAGCGCTGTCTGATTTTTTTTCCTTGTTTGGAAACTGAAATTTAATCTTTAAAAAATGCTAAATGCAGACATTGTTTTTCTTTTTCTTTTAAGAGTTGTTTTATTGATACCATTCGGTTTTGTAATGCATCAATTTCTAGATAGATCTCTTTGCACGGTTCCTACGCGGAGAGGCTTCCTTTGTAACCATGATTTTAAAAAGAGAGGGAAACAACGACTAAGCCAAACCTACTAACAAATCAAGTGAAATGACTATATATACACCACTCCACACCCATAGCGCACCCTCCCCCCCACCTTCTGCAATAAAAAGAGGGAGGTCCTAGATTGGGCATCATCATTGCACAGTATTATTTCATTTCTTTCTGATAAATATCCTTTTTCAGTCTCTTGTAAATTATGCTTCTTTTCTCATACACAGAGATTTTAAAATTTCATTTGAAGAGAAATATTTTGCTCTAAGTGGCACTTCTAAGGTACTTTGGGATTTGTTTAAAAAAGGGGAAGATATTAGGAAATGTAATACCCCTCCCCCATCGATATGTACCCTTATCTGTAGATAGGGGTGTGTCTCCCCTCCCCCAAGGTCACTTGAACAAGGTAGAGTCCTGAGTTGCCCCGTTAATGTGCCCCTTGGCTCTGGCATAGGTGAAGTCTCACAGGCATGGGACAGACTTTCCTTTTTGTTGGTTCTTACTGCCCTTATGCCACCACATTGATGACTTTGATTGATGATTTGGGTTTACAAGAGACCCAATGGTAGCTTTCCTTCAGATCTGGGCAATGGGTTAAATTTAAAATGAGATTGCTGCATCAGGTGACCCTCAGATGTGATGAGGCAGCTTCCTGATGCCAGTTGTAATTACCTTTGCCTCTGATTGCAGGGTAATTTTGGGTGAGTCAGTTTCATGAGTCAGAGTGAAAATCACAGAGATTATTAAAGGTTGAGGAAAGTGATAGTGAATGAGGGTCCAGATTCTCACACAAGTCTCTCCCTTCTCTCAAGTAGAAAGTATTGGGGGGAAATGGTAAATGAGTTCAGTGAATACGGCTTCTAAATGGTGGGAGCTCAATTTGTTTAATTAACTTTCTTTGTATGGTGCCTGTCACAGCACCTCATTCCGATGGGTGTTTAATGATGATGTTAGAGAGGATAATGATGGGAACACAATATACAAAAAATATTTTGTAATCATGCAAATGTCTTTATGACAGCAATGTGACTGATTGAATCAATATCATGGGCACATCGTTATGAACTTAATACTTTGCATTCTTTTCTCATCTCTTAATGTTATTTTGATAATAAAACATTTTAGACAAGTTGAGGCAATTTTGAAGTTTCTTTGTTATGTCTCCTTTTGTGGGAGTCTATACCATTTAAACAATCTATGCTGTCTTTTGCATTTCTTTGTATCCCCAATGCTTGGCACAGAGTAGGCTCACAATAAAGGTTTATTGACTGAATAACTGACGTGGAAGCAGGAAGAGGTCTTCTTGTGGGCTGCCTGTTGGTCTTTAATTGTTCTCTTGTAATTTTGCATTAGTCTGGGTGGTTTCCTTGACTTGATTGGAAATGTCGAAATAGAGCTCTGTTAAGGTCTTTCTTGAGCACCTTTTCACGCTATTACAACATGCACCCATTAGGTGCTTGGTTACCCTTCTTGTGATGCAGACGCAGTGGTGTATGTTCTCCATGCAGGCTGGACCAATTGCCCCAGTGTAATGGAGTTTTTTGTTTTTGTTTTTTTTTTTTTAACAGTGCCTGATACTCAGGGATGGGAGTGGGGTGGGGGAGGTCAGTTTGTTGCTAGTAAAGAACCTCCCCAGGGTTTAGGATTGTTTGGTATCAGTGCTATCAGGGAGGGGATTCACAAAGAATGACAGATCACTTCCTTCAAACCTGCTTAGCTCCTTTTCTTAAGGAACTGTTCACCTGGGGCACTCAAGTTGCTTCAGGGAGCCTCTTAGGACAGCAGAACAGACACATGACCTACTTGTCATGGTCAAGGCAGGGACACTGGGGGAACAAATACAGAATTGATCTATTAATCCCTGCACCCAATGTATTTGTGTGTGTGTGTGTGTGTGTGTGTGCATGTGCATGAGCGCTTATACCACATGAAGACAAATTTATGGTAGGGAGTGGGGGGCAGGGGGCAAAGAAGGTATCCAGACAAAATGCTCTGGGTAGATTCATGACAAGAAAGAGCATTTTGAGCAGGGAGAAATGATGGAGGGCTTCATGGAGGAAGTGACACCTGTACTGAGCCTCAGGGGCATTCTTGAAGGTCCAGCTGAGAAGGGAAAACATGGCAGCCATGGGAGATGCTGTGTGTAGATGCACGCAGTGGGGAGAGGGCAAGCTGAATTCAGGGAACACTGAGCAAGGTCCTGTTTAGCAGGAACATCTAAAGGACAGTAATGTGAGCTCAGTTGTGAAGGGCCTTAAACAACAGGCTGAGGGAACCATGGAAGGTTTTTGAGCAGGGGAGGGATGTGGTCAGATCTGTGCCTTAGAATCACTGCTTGGGCTTAAATAAGAGAAGACACCTCCCCTGGCCCTTGTGCAGTGGTAGAGTGGGGGTAGGGGGAAAAGAGTCTCCACATATGGAATATTGCATGTACAACTGGATGGTTTCATCATATTGATCAGTTTTTCTGAATTTCTTCTCTTTTTCCTTCTCTCTCTCTCCCCTTCCCCTTCTCCCTCCCCCCTTCTCCCTCTCTCTCTCTCTCTCTCTCTCTCTCTCTCTCTCTCTCTCTCTCTCTCTCTCTCTCTCATAAAGGACTATAAGTCCCCAGTGCAATGGTTTGGAGGTTAGAGGGGGGGGGGGTGGGGAGAGGATTGCACAATACAAATGGAAAGGTCTGCTGGAGGGTTGTAAACGTCAAGGGAGGATTTTACTCTAGAGACCATAGGGAGCCACTGGAACTTCTTGAGAGGGGTCAAACTGATGCTCGAGGAGGTCACTTTGGCAGGTGTGTGGAGCATGACTTGAAGACAGGCCATGCTGGAAGCAGGGAGATTAATTCAGATGCTATTTCAGTAGTCCAGGCATTAAGGGGCCATCTGGAGACCAGGGATCAAGCCCCCAGCTTCCACTAGCCATCAGGCCAACCCCTAAATCCCTTGGGGTTCTAGGATCTTTTGAGCTTGACCTCAGTGTACCAGGAAATCAGAGCCCACAAAACTATACAGTTTTGCTCTGAAGAAAGATTAAAGTTAAATTTTAGGGGGTTTGTGAATTTGGATGGGAAAAAGTGACATCTTTATTTGCACTTACCTCTAACTGCAATTTATTTCAATTATTTAAAAACCTGATTCTGAGACGGGGTCCCTAGGCCTCACTTGACTGTAAGAGGGGTTCAGGACACAAAATGGTGAGGAAACCCTGGACTAGAGAGAAGGGTATTTGATAGGGACTCTTGGGGAATTCTTAGCTCAACAACATTCCAATTTAGGCAGAATTGAACTACCAAGCACTGGACCATCAGGGGAATACACTAACTCAACAACATACAAACATATCAATAATGACTTCTGCATAATAGAAATATAATCCTTAGCAGCAATCTGGAAACTAGAAGACAGGCAGTTATTTCTATAAAGAGAAGGCGACTCTTCACTTCTCCTAGACCAGTTCGGCATTTCTGGGCATAGTCTACATGTGAGAGTGGGAAAGGAAGGAAGAAGGAGGGAGAGAAAGACAGAGAGAGATGGGGGGAGGCAGGGAGAGACAGAGATACTGAGAGAGAAAGAGAGAAATGGGAAGGGGTGAGAAAAGGAGGGAGAGAAAAGGAGAGGTGGGAGAGGCAAAAGGAAGGAGGAGAAGGAGAGAAGGAGACAGAGAGACATAAAGGAAGAAGGGAGGAAGAGGGAGAGGGGCAGGCGGAGAGAGGGAGGGATGG
>JAQQSZ010018217.1:0-10624 GCA_028646595.1 Phalanger gymnotis | reverse complement strand
CACTAAATAATTTTACAATTAAGAATACTATTACAATTTGGAATCATCTGTTATAACCAGGTCAGTTTAAAGTGACATACTGGATCAATATTCATGTTAAATTTAATAGAACCTACTCAGATCTAGTCCAAAGGGTGGGTAGGCATAGTCTTCTTCCATCTCTCTATAACATCATCTATTGGATTTTTAAACTCAGGCTATCAAGTCTTTTACTCTAAGCTGCTTGCTCAAGAGTTTAATTTACTTATCTTCCACGTTTATCACAGTCTCTCTTTTCCTTTTCCCATAAACTTTAGTGACAAGCAGTAAAATGAACTCTAATTTATCTTAAGTGTTAAATTAGGAATGACACATCTTCACTTTTCACTTTTAGTTCTTTTCAGGTTGGTTCCTGTTACACAAAAACTTTTTCTGCTTTATGTAGGCAGAAAAAGAGTTAAAATACCTCTCTAGTTGTTTCCCTTTGGATCAATAGGGAGGAGTTAACTCTTCCTTATCTTGAAACTTTTTTAGTACAGAGAAGTTCAAAGAAACTTTTCCCATGTACCTTTAGGTTTTTCTCCAGAACCTTAAAGTCTTTCTGCTCAGATAACTCTGCCCTTTGAACAGAAGTTATGCCAGAGCACGGAGAACTCGGTCTTAACACTTCTCAGGCTTTCTTTTCTCATATACCCTGTTTTCTCCCATCTTCAGCATAAATCAATCTCCCCCCACAACTTTACTTTAACTTATGGGTATTCCTCCTTATGGTGTTAAACTTTAACCAGACGATGGACACATAGCCTGCTCTGCTCCCTCCTCAGGAATGCCAGTGTGATAGGGAGGGGCAAGGGGGAAGTTTACTGCCAGATGCTGCTGCAGAAGCTGACAGGCTACTCTCACTCACTCACAGACACATACACGTACAGGCACAGACAGACAAACAAAAAAACACACAAACACGAAACAGAAAGACACCCCAGGACAGATACCAGAAACCAGAACAGGCAGAGGCCTAACGTCTTAGCGCATGTCTGGGAGATCGTGCTTCAGAAGGAGGGCCTGTCAGACTAATTAGGTCTGTCTCCCAGCCTTACTGACAGCGAAAGCTGCACCTGGCCCCAAATCTCCACCAGAACCAGAAGGGAATTCCCACCAGAAACCAGAAAACAGAAACCTGACTCAACTTACCCTCTGGGGCTCTGGAACATCTCAGAGATGATTCCCCTAGAGGTTTTTTTTTTTTTGATCCACGAAAGTCCAAACAGAGGGCAGGTCGACATCAGGGTTCATTCTCCCTCTCCAGCTCCCCAGGGTCTGAAACGTTTGGCCTAAAAGCCAATTATTAATGTCTCAGAGGCCGTCTCCCCTAGAGATCCAGAGAAGGAGATGCCCACTACCTGAGGTGAGACCCTACCTGGCCCAAGTCTCGGGGGTGCCACAGACCACCCCCAAATCTCGCTGGGGCCTCCAGAAATGTTGTGCCAAAAAAAGTGAGCGAGACCCGGATATAAATTTAGATGTGGATTTATTGAAGCACGAGACGACTGTTAGGAGTAATTACTCAAATTGAACAGCCCTGAGCAAAGGGAGAGAAAGAGTATTTAAAGGGAAAGAACACGATTAGATTTCCATGGAGATGGGGACGCAAACAGTGGGACAAGCTGAGGCAGGATCATTTCCATGGAGAGGAGAAACTGAAAGGGGGGGGAGGGGTAGGGCATAACACTCTTACCACCAATGTGTGCACACAAAACAACACATGTATTCTGGCTTGCAATCAGTTGCCAAGTCTTATTGTTTCTAACTTTTCAGGATCTTTCAGACATATATACATCTCCTTCGGTCTACTGGCACATCTACTACCTGAGTGCGAGTAGTAGTCACTTCAGGCATGGCTACTGCAAAATGTTTCTATTTGATTTTGCTGACTTAAACCTTTCTCCACTCTTAACCATCCTCCACTTAGATACAAAAGGGACTTTCCTAAAGTGCAGGGCTGACCATGTCAGTCCCCTATTCAATAAACTCCAGTGACTGGGTGTTACTCCCAAGAACAAATGTAAATCCTTTGTTTGGGTTTTAAATCCCTTAATTATCTGGCCCCTCCTATACTTTCCAGTCTTCTTATACTTTACTACTTTACTCCCTCCCTTACTGGAAGGGAGTAAAACCTACACTACAATTCTCTCCTTCCTCACTTCTGCCTCCAATCTTCCTAGGTCTCCTTCAAGACTTAGCTCAGATCTCACCTTCTCCAATAATCCTTTACAAGTCCCTCTCCCTCACCCCCAAACCCTTTCCTTCCCTCTGAAATTACCTCACATTTTAAGCATAGAGTTGTTTGTATATTGTCTCCCCCAATAGAATGTCAGTTTCTTGAGGGCAGGAATTTTTGTTTTTATTGTTCCTGGTATTCCTAGTGATTTGCATAGAGACTAGAACATAGTAAACATTTAATAAATACAAGTTTGATTTAATGATTGAGGGGGGATGCCTTAATCTGTGGCCACTAAAGAGGGCATTTTATTAACATATTCCCCTCAAATAACAGATATCATCGTGGTACGTTGCATCACAAGCTAATGTGGCTTGGAAAGGTGATTCCTTTCTGATCCGAGTTGTATCTTTATTATGAAAAACTGGGGTGAACTAATACTTTAGTTTAAATCATAAGTATCTTTTAGAAGAAATTGATATAACTATTTTATAATACTGCCATTTGAAAGTGCTAGTGATTTATCTAAAAGTCTGTGAGACCAGAAAGTATCAGTGACTTCTCTTTCACATGCAAAGTTTTTTACAAATTATGGAAAATCTTCCAGTTTGGTTGAACTTTTGCCATCATTGTTCATTCTCTCTGAAAGAGTGCTGGAAAGGGTCATAGAGTTCAATCACAAGTGGAAGAGTGGGTGGTATTTTACCATTTTGTTCCCATTTTGTTGAGTAAAGAATGAGAAAGAATATCTAGCTGTGATATTATGATCTCTGCAAAAAAAAAAAATTTTAATTACTGTTTGACATTGGAACACACAAGTATATCTGAACCCATATCACACAAATGGGAAATTCTAATCTTTTCTAAAGTGTACGTTAGACCACAAGCCCTTATAACAATTTAAGTGGTCTCTATTATTGTGTTATGATTAAATTTCTCTCAATTACACAGTAATACCACCAAAGTAAACTCATTTTAGAAAATATTTCATAAAAATCATAGATGATATAAAATAAAATATTAGAGGTAGGAGGGTCCTTAATGTTAATCTAGCCCAATTCTTTATTTGTATCAATGTTAATAGCAAAACCAGTACAAAACAACAAAATATGAAATAGTTTACTCAGAAGGACCAAACAATTAATTTAATCCTAGCGGTTTATTATTTGTTATCAGAGGGAAAAGGAAGAGTGGACATTTTATGGTAGCTTATTTTATTTTTACTTAACAAATAAAATGTTTCAGAAAATAAAGTTGGAATTCAGTTCTCTATCACATAAAATACAAACTTTTTAAACACACATTCAAGCTAAACCTGTCCTCCTTCTTTTCCCCACTCTATGCATTGTGGCTCCAAACCAACTTATCAGGTTTGTTTTACACAATTTCCTCTGTATACAATCTATACATGCTTTAACTAAAGTAGACTAATAGACATTCTATGAAATTGTTTCACTCTCTTCTATCTCCTTGAATTTGTACCAGTCAGGCCCTATGCCTGCCTGGAAGAGCACCCCTCCCTACCTTCACCTACTGAAATATTTTTCTTCCTTTAAGACCCTTTTAATATGCCATTGCAGTCCAAGTAAATAGTCCAATCAGAAACTTACTCTTATTCTTCCAGCTAGAGGTTATTCCTCCTCTGCCAATCTCTTATTCCTCTTTGATAGAAATGAGCATATGTATTTAGTGCATTCTGATCCAGGGGTTCTTAATTTGGGGTACACAGGTGCAAAGGGGTCCATGGATAGATTTCAGAAGGTCCAAGATTAAAAATTTTTTTATAATTGTTTTTCTATAATTGATTTTTTTTGTAATACTATATGTTTTATTTTATGTACTTAAAAATATGCTTCTGAGGTGTCCATAGGCTTCTCCAGACTGCTAAAAAGGCCCACACAGTAAAAAAAAAAAATTATGAACTCTGTTCCAATACATATTATATCTATTTGTGCAAAAATCCTATTCACCTCTCCTACTAGATTTGAATTTATTTAAGGTGATGATCAAGGTTGTATCTAGAAGTTCCCTACACATAGTAGGTATTCAATAAGTATTTGCTGAAATGAATTGTTTTGTTATTGAATGGCATGAATAGTGTCAAAGAAATAAGATAAGAATAAAACCCTATATTGAAGAGTTAATGATGAAAGATTTATCATCATGCATTTTAGTAAATCCTCCGTGTGTCTTTTTCAAACAGAGCCCACATGTTGTCTATCCTTGTGAAATTCAATGTCCTATTTATGAACACTATTCCACAATACACCTTAAAGCTAGGAAATAATTTTCAAGTTATTTTAAGGCAACATTCCCTGAGGCATGGATGACTGACTTCCCAAGATTCCCAACTATTTTGTCAAGCAAAGTTCTTCATAAAAGGTTTCAGCCCAGATTTTTCTGTTATATCATGCTCATTTCATTTTAAATAATCTTATTAAATATGTGATTATTAGCCTCACACTTCAAAGTAGTGAAGTATCAGAAAGCTTTTCCCTAAATATGAGAAAACTATAGGGAAGAAAATCTTTATTTTGATACCAGATTAAAGAAACTACAGAATCTACTAAAAGTATTCTATTTTGGTTATTTCTGTTAATGATTGCATGACGTGATCTGTCATTTAATTTCTGAGAAACTGTTTCTTTCAATCACTTCTTATTTATTGAACTATGTCTTCAGAACTAATAGACACTATAAGAGGTATAAAGTAGAAGATGTCTCTCACCTGGCCATTCAGGGAGCTTAAATTGGAATTGAAGAAATAAAAAGGAAATGCCACCAAAGATGAGAGCACAAATAACTTCAAAACTGTGTTTGATGGCTATTTTGAATTGAATTGAGTTGACTCAGGGGTCAAAAAAAGGAACAAGCAAGAAATCCTGAGGATCTTGGATATGAGCTGGGCCAAGAAGAAGAGTGTATTCTGCAAATGATAGGCTAGGGAATACAATTGCAAATCTCAGTAAAAATCTAGAATGCATTATTAAAGTGATGGTTAGTATACTTCTAGAAAAGAAAGTGGTGATCCCATAAATCAGCATGGCATCATCAGGAACAGGTTATGAAAGACTTAAAATCTTTTCCCTTTAAGTAGGGTCTACTAGATCTAAAGATCAGAGGAATAGTGAATGTATAATTTAACTAGATTTTTAGCAAAGAATCTAATAAAGTCCATCATGCTATTTTTCAAGAGAAAATAGAGAAATATGTGCTAGATGATACCATAAAGAGAATCTATCATTTGTTGAATGCAAAAATACTGGAGTGGAGGTGGGAAATGGCATTAACGAATGCTTCAAAGTAAATTTGCAAAGTCTCTGGTGACCAGGTATATGTGTTTGAATTTACAACACTTTTTTTTTTAATTACTAGGGCAAAGGGATAGATAACATGTTTAACAAATTTGAAAATGAAACAATCTCAGGAGGACAGTGAAAAAACCAGATAAAAGAGTTATGACTTAAAATAATTCTGAGTGGCTAGAACATTTGGCCAAATCTCATGACTTAGAAGTTAATAGAGATAAATATAAACTCATATTCAGATTAAAAAAAATCAAATTCAAAATACAAATATGGGTGGTGTAAAGACTTGAGATGTTTATTGGACAACAATTTTTGTGTGAGTCAATATAGAAAAAAAAAATTAAAGCAATCTCTGGCTGAAGTAAAAGAGGCATCTGAATGTTCAAGATTAAGAATTTATAGTTTTCCTGTATTCTGCTCTGGCCAGACTGTATCTGTAGTACTATGTTTAATCTTGTATAATACACTAATTAAGTTTTATAGTGCCCAGAAGAGAATGACCAGGTTAGAGAAGAGCCCTAACATCATGCTACATGAGAATAATATAGGATATGATCATTTTTTTGTAGGATCATATAAGCATCTAGGTGATATAGGGGATAAAGTGCTGGATGTGGAGGCAGGAAGACAAATTCAAATCTGGCCTCAGATATTTGCTATCTGAGTAACCCTGGTAAAATTACTTAATCTCTGCCTCAGTTTCCTCATCTTTAAATTGGGAAAAATAATAGCACCTATGAGAAACGCAGTTTGGGGGATCACCAGACTTCCTAGCCAGGGCCAAATCCTTGAGGAAAAAGCACATCATAACCCCTAAGGAAGGCTGTGCAGACAACAGGACTGCAAGAATAAGACCAAGTGGTAGACACCCCCTTTATCTGTGGGGGTCACAGGGCTTCCTAGCGGTTAGACCCTAAGGAAGACCCAAGTGATGGCCCCTTAGAACAGCAGTAAGATCACAAGGCTCACAGGACTCGCCAAGGTAGGGTCAGGAAGTTAGCCCCAGATGTGCTTCCATAGCTCATTGCTTTCCTGGTAACATAACCTTAGGAAGATCCATGTGATTTGCCCATTCTTACCCAAAGAACTCAGGCCCAGAGTGGTCAGAGGAAGACATTTATTACACTCCTAGAGAGAGCTGGTGCAGTGCTCACTAGCAACACTCACGCCGATACAGCAGCAGGAATGAGGGTAACCATATCCTCCACTCCTGTTTGAGTTATGGTTAGTTTAAATTCTTTACTTTTTACATGGTTTTCTTAGGTTATACAGTTTATATAGGTAGGATAATAAGGACACAGAAGCAAAAGTGAAGTTAATTAGTTCTATCTTCCTTGTCTAAGGATGAGTCTACATTCCTTACTACCCCACCTTCCCTCTTTCACATATGTAAATAATGCAGATTAGTAGACCTGAACACTTGACCAGGACCTACCCTTTGAACTGTCATGATAAGCTTGGACTGATTCAACCCTTAAGATGGGACTTTTTGTTTTTCTTCTCTTAATTGCCTTTAATGATTCTGGCCTTTGTTTGAATGGGGCAGATAAAGTAGGATCTTTTTGTCTTGGAGTATTTCTCAGGACTGAGACAATTGGGAGTCATTGATTTGTATATGAAGTGATCCTGGGGATGGAGAACTTTCCCAGACCCAGTCTGGGTGAGGTCAGAGCCCTCAGGGCTCCAAAATGGATATAATTGAGAGCTTGGCATTTGATTTGGGGGGCACACTCATGGAAGGAATGTTGAGACTCTGGGCAAGCTGCAAACTGCCCCCCAGCTTTGAAACCCAGATGTTGGTTCTGGTAACTATGTATTGCCATTTGAATCAGACAAGGTCTGTCTGTTGATGTTGTATTGTAATTTGTTCATATTTGCTCAGAAGTTCAGGGTGCTGGCTTTTTCCCCTGAACTAAGTGAATGATATTTGTATGTTGGTTTGAAATATGATTGTTAACCTCTTAAAGTTACTTTCCTCAGTAAAGCAGATCAAAGAAACTGTGTTGGCAGCTTTCTGTGTACTGGTAGTTGGTGGATCTTACACCCCCACTAGCTGCTAGCTGCTAGCAAGATTATTGAAACACACATTTAGCTTCGCTGGTCATTGTCTTGGTAAGTAAACTTTAACTCAGCTATATGGATAGCTTCTGTGGGAGCAAAACCAGGTATCAAACTATCTTTTCTTGCAGCACATAACTCCCAGGGTTGCATGATGAGTAAATAAGATACTACTGATGAAGCACTTTAAAGCCTTAAATTGTTACATAAAAGTTATTATTATTATTAATCATCATTATTATAGAAACTGACAAATATTGGCCTTCAAAAGAAATCATATATCTGTTTTATTGTATTTGCTTGGTTTAGACATAAAGGGTAGCAATGAATATAAGTTGCAAAGAGATAAATATAAGGCACAAGTTGAACAAGATAGCTCCTGAGATAACCTTCCCCACTGCAATTTTATGTGTTAATGCACACTGGTTGAATGGTTTGTATCTAACTGGTGTTTAATAAATGTTAACTGAATAGAATTTAATTTAATTCTAGGGGCAGATAAAAGATGCTAGGCATTCTGCTTGAGAGAATAACATAAGCAAATCTATGAGATGTGAATGAAATGTCAGGAATAGTGGACAGTCTAGCCAGTTACAGGATCAATGTTTGAGGGAGCATATGATTGGACAGACAGAGTAAAACCAGATAACAGAAGCAGAAGAATTTGGATTTGGTATGATAGGACAGAGTGATGAAAAATTTATTAGGTACTTACTATGTCACATAACCTTGCTAAGCAACAAAATACAAATCCAAGCTAAAAGAAAGACACATCCTTGATAGCAATAAAACTCATATTCTCTTTCGTTCCTTTCAAAATGCTTTTCCTCTTTCTCCATCATATTCTAGCAACCTGTCACTCTGGAAGATGATTTAGCCACCATGCTCCAACAATCTTTTCATCCTAGAAGATCCCTCTGTCATTGTAACCTTCTTATACCGGAAGATTTCTCTGAATATGTAGCCTCATCCTCTGATGGATCAGTTCTTCTATGAACCTCCATTTTAAGCAAGGACCTAGGCTGTGTTTGTTGTTTCATTCTTCTCTGGAGTTTTCTCACTCTTCAGACTTCTTTTTCCACCACGTCCACACTTGTCACCTTCTTCTCACCCCTACTCCCTGCTTCTCAGCTTCTTTTTCTATGCTATCTTCCTCCTTTTAAATGCAAGTTCTCTAGGGCAAGAACTGTTTGTTTTTGTTATTGTTTTCTACTTGCATTCCAAACGCTTAGTACAGTGCCTGGCACAAAATAGGCACTTAAAAATGCTTTTTGTTTGACTTGCATTCTAATAATAAGAGTGAGCTGAAAAGTCTTTTTAAAAATGTGGTTATTCACACAGGGACAAGGTAGAAAGAATCCAGGGTGCCAAGAGTGGAGATGAGAGAGGAGTAAGCAATTTTGACTTGGATACTTTTTCAAATGGTAGTTCCAGAGAAAAACTAGCCACAATCAGGGGAAAAGGATCCATGGGCAGAGAGATCTTTCAGGGTGAAAAGAATGATGAGGCAAAGGTGGAGAAGTCTTGAAAGTCAGGAAAGGGGCCAGGAGAGAAGTGAATGTAGCTAGCTCAAATGGAAGGTAGCATTTGCTCAAATTGAAGTTACACAGAGGAAATAAACAATCAAAAGGAGGGAGTCCCAGGGGAAGAGGCAACCTACAGGGTTAGAATGACAAAATGGTAGAAGGGAAAAGTGACAAATGTTGGGGAGGATATAGAAAAATTGGGATACTAATTCATTGTTGGTGGAATTGTAAAATGACCCAACCATTTTGGAGAACAATCTGGAATTCTGCTCAAAGAGTTATTAAACTGCATATACCTTTTGACCCAGTAAGCAATACCACTTCTTGGTCTATTTCTAAAAATGATTAGTGAAAAAAGGAAAAGAACCTATATGTTCTAAAATGTTTATAGCAGCTGTCTCTGTGGTGGCAAATAACTGGAAATTGCAAGCTTGCCCATCAATTGGGGAATGGCTGAACAAGTTGTGGTATATGATTGAGATGGAATACTATTGTGATAAAAGAAATGATGAGCTCAATAATTTTAGAAAAAATATGGAAAGACTTGTATGATATAATGAAGTACAAAATGAGCAGAACCAAGATGGCATTGTATATAGTAAAAGCAATATTGTTTTATGAACAACTGTGAGCAAATAAGTCATTTTGACTATTACCCAAATGAACTATAAATGACATATGAAGAAAGACTATATCTGTATGTATGTACGTATGTGTGTGTGGGGAGGGTATGTTTATGTCTAATGGTAACCATCTCTGGGGAAGGAAAGGAGGGAATAAAAAAAGAAAAAAAGAAATTTACATGATAATTTTGTTGTATGATTGAAAGGAATAACAAGTTGTGCATAGTAGATTTGCAGGTTCATGTCCAATTGTCTTTTTTTATTATACTATGTTATGGAAATGTTTCTTTTATTCTATAAATTAATTTTTTTTTAAAGAATGCCACAGGGGTGTCAGAAGCAGAGCCAAGATGGCAGAGTAAAGAAGCACTCAGGCAAGGTCTTCCAAATTCCCTTCCAAACAATTCTAAAATAACACTTCAAATCAAATTCTTGGGTGGAAGGACCAACAAAAGGTCAGGTAAAATAGTTTTCTTGCTCAGACAAATTATGGTGTCAGCAGGAGAAATCCACCTCACTGGGGAGTAGTCTGCAGCAGAGACCACCCAGCACAGGCTGCAGTCTGGGTCCAGAGGCAGGCTTTGTATATGACTGCGTTAGTCATAACAGAAGCTTCAGGAGCTCGCAGCCCACCAAAAGTGAAGGGATCTGATCACTGCTCTAAAGGAGATGTCAGGGGACCGTTTGGCAGTGCTGGTTTCAGGACTCTGTTGCACTGTCTCCATGCAGTTCTTGGTTGTAGTCCCAGGGACAAAAGGAGAGTTAGTTCTGGCAATCTCAGGAAAACAGGGACCTGGTCATGATTCCAGGGCAGAGAAGAGTCCTTGTGGTCATGCATGGAGGAGTAGAGGCCCTGGTCTTAATTCTAAGACAGAAAGGAGCACTAACAATTGCAACAATTGGAAAGCAAGG
>JAQQSZ010018216.1:0-10624 GCA_028646595.1 Phalanger gymnotis | reverse complement strand
CCTTCATATGTCCTTTGTAGTTAGTTTGTAATCCCAGTACTTAGGACAGACTCTGGCACGTAGTAGGTACTTGATACATATATGTCCAAGGGAATCAGTAGCAAAGGAGTCTACTTTACAAAGGAGAAGAGTAGAGAACAAGTAGGTAGCAGTTGTTTCATTATAAAACTGACATTGTGGTGATTTGATTTATTTTAATATGATATTCTGACCCTCCAGTCAGCCAAACTTATCTTCTTTTTAAAGGATATAAATCTATGATCATAACTGTACTGTTGAGATAAAGAATCTATGGAAATTCTGCTCCTGAAACTTCTTGATAAACCTTTTCCCTTTCCCCATATTCCCTATCCTTAGCAAAGAATGTACAGAACACCCATGGATCCCAAGGAACTTTGGACAGAGAATATAGAACATGTCAATGATTGACTAACAGACATACAGTAGATATCCATCAGATTTTTTTCTGAGTACGGTTTTGACATTTATCAGCAATGGAAAGGTTAAGTGGAACTCTCTAAGACAGCTATCCACTCTCAGAGTGGTCCTTGGCTTGGCTTTTCATTTTTTATACTTTCCCTAAAAAAAGTGAGGCTTGGGCATGGAAGATGGCAAGGAAGAGTTGCGGTGACCCAAGGCTCCTAAGAACTCTGCCTGGCAACCTGAATATTGACCTAATCGCTTACCTTATCCTGCATAGAACATAAAGCTTACAAAGATTTGGCAAGGCAGCTATTAATCTCTGTCTCTGGGCTTCTGCTTGAGACTCCTCCCACTGAAGTCAAGAGATCCTGAGGCCCTAGGGTCTGGAGATTAAGGTTGGGGAAGCGTTAGACTTCTTGAATGCAAAACCCCATTACAGGTGGCAATGAAAATTCCAACTGATTTTGCTTATTGCTCTGGGCTTAGTGAAATCTTGTGGGTCACATCGTTTATTCAGAAGCCTTGTATTATTGATGGAGCTTTGAGTCACTTATAACTAACTTGCCCAGATGTGTTATGTTGGGTATACAATTCTGAAACTGCTATTGTAACTTCTGACCTTTTTATTTTCTGCAGTATCATCTGGCTCAGCATTGTAAATTTAAGACTGTTTATACACCTGGCTTGGGACCTATTTGTGATGGGGTTCAAACTAACCAGGCATTCTTTATTTATCTCTATACTGGGCCCTGGAGAAAAAGCGGTATGTGTCTCTGCAACCACATAGATATCTATGCTGAGATTCTGAACTTTTCTGTTCCAGGAGATTGTAAATTTATAAATGGCCAGAATGAAGTGTTCTCTAAAACGTGAATGGAACTTTGTATTTTTTTAGGTACTTGAAAAGTAATATCCATCGATACATTCAATGTCAGACCAAATCTCACCTGCTTTAAACATATTGACACCAACTCAAAGTGCAAAGGAGTGTACAATCTCAACCAACCCTTCTCCCCAACACTACTTAATGGTATTGGACAAGAAACTGATTTGCATAGAGACTACTGAGGCCCTTTGCAAAGCGAAGATAATGCACATTGTAAAACAGTTACAATAACATTGACTGCAGCCATGAAAACAATTTTACAGCAGATTAAACACACTTAGAGGAAGGAGCCCAGTGCAAAAGCAATCTGAACACTAAATTAGGGTTTAGTCAGCAGTTAGGAGAGAGCAGTGGAGAAAATGACCAGATACAGCACCCTAACTGCCCTTTATTGGTCCATCCTCTTTTAGCTGAGTGGGTGCTATTCTCTAGATTGGTGAGATTTCAGTATTTGAGTTCAGTGCTTTGATTTTACTGGGGGCTTGTCCAAGCCTAGTAAAAGCTGAGCCTGGCAGAGAGTTGGATAAAAAATTGGGGGCATGAAATCTGTACAGGTCATTGGTAACTTTGATGCCAGCCAAGTAGAAAAGGGTAGGCCCAGAGAGAACAGAGAAGAATTACTCTTGTTATGTAGAAGTGACAAGGCTCAGAAATAATGGATTTAAATTGAGACAAGAAAAACTCTGCTCAATTACTAAGGAGAGAGGGGAAAAAAATTAATGAGATTCTCCAAGGAAAGGAAACTACTACTGGTTTGACCTTCTTTCCTCCTTCTCTGTTCTAGTTCATTTCATCTACCACCTCCTAATTTTCTCCCTTCTTCCTTGTTTTTCCCAAGACTGAATCACTTTTCTGTAGGCCACCGTTTTTACCTATTTCAACAGGTCCTGTCGTAAGCGGAGCTTGGCAGCTCTCCAATGCTGAAGATGTCTCTCTACCCAGCCCTGATGCCTGAGTCCCACTTACAGGATTAGCCAGGGAAAAATCAGCAAATAGGACTTTGCTCTTGGCTTTGCAAATTTTTATCTGCTGTAAAGAGCCAGGGACAGTTGGGCTCCCATAAATAATCAAGAAAAATAAATCCAGAAAGAGGCAAGGCCTTCAACATCATTTAACTTCTCCCTATCCTGAGTTGACAAGTAATCACTGGAGCTGGACTAAAGAAATGGGTCTTGGGAAACAAACCAGAGGATGGGCTGGGGTGGGGATTAATCACCCACTAGCATCAGAGTCAGTATTTTTCTGCCCAAATAACGTGTCTCACGAAGTCTGGCCTTAGGGGTATGTAGAGTAGGGGCCACCTTCACGGAATAATTTGAGAAGCAGTAGTTGCATCCTTATGCCCCCAAATGCTTCCCTCATCACATGCTAAGATGTCTGAAGTTTCGCCATTAGGCATTAGTTTCTCTGTATGTTAAAGTTTTTCATTCTTCAAGAGGTTTCCTTTATTGAAATGTAAGCTTCCCTAAGTGAAGGTGACATTTTCACCAACTAACATGCATGATGATAATGAATGAATGAATGAAAAAGTTAAGTGCTTTTACTTATGTATATATTTGCCATATGCACATACATATACACATACATATTCACATGCATGCGTACATGCATACATATGTAACATGTTTCATAATATGCATTTCATATATTATACATAATATTATATATTTCATGGTCTCTTCTAGTGCAGAGAAGTTGGGATAACTTTCTGGTTAGTTCCAATAGATGACTAACATGCCCATCGGAAGAAAAAAAAGAAATTTCTTTCCTATATCCTAAATGAAATGAGTTCTCTTGCCACTTTACTATAAGACCATACTAACATATATAATATATATGTATATGTATGTATGTATGTATATATCAGTGGGACAGAGCATCAAAGCAAATCTCCTTATGGAATAGATGGATGTGGTTACTTTAAGACTTTCCTGAAAAGCTGCATGTGCTATGTAGTTAAAAAAATAATTGAATAGACATGATATACATTCTAATCCTGACTTTGCCAAATGTTCCCTGCATGGCCTTGATTAAGAAAATGCCCCCTCTTGCCTCAATGTCATCTTTAAAATGAGAGCAGTAACATATGCCCCATTTCTAAGATTATGCAATGATCTCCTCCCGCACCACACTGACCATAACCATTCCCTAAAATACCTCTCCTCCATCCTAATCATACTTGGCTCCTCCTCAGGTTCCACTAAGTCCTGTCTCTCCCACCCTTCTTTTCCCTATTCTATTTTCGATAGTGAAAATTGTGCACTTGCAAGAGTACTAGACTTGGACTTTGAATTTAGTTTGATATCTGGCTGTACTACTTGCTGGGTGGCACAGTGGATAGAACCACTGGGCTGAGAATCAGGAAGACTCATCTTCACGAGTTCAAATCTGGCCCCAGAGAGTTAATAGTTGTGTGGCCCTGGCAAATCACTTGACCTTGTTTGCCTCAGTTTCCTCATCTGTAAAATGAACTGGAGAAAGAAACGGCAAACCATTCCAATATCTTTGCCAAAAAACCCCAAATGGTGTCACAAAGAGTCAGACACAACTGAATGACTAAACGTTATCAACCTACTACTAGCTACCCGTGTTACCCTGGACAAGTCACAATCTCACAGTCTGTTTCCTTTTCTCAGTCCTCATCCTTCTTGACCACCGTGCAGATACTGTTTTCTCCCTGAGTTTTTGTGACATTGTTCTCTTGATTATCCTACCTATCTGATTAGCCCTTTTCAGAGTCATTGGCTGATTTCTATCATGCCCCCTAACTGAGGGTGTGTCCTAAGGCTCTATCCTGGCCTCTGTCCTCTCTATATATTCTCCTACTAATGCTATCAGCTCCTACGAGTTCAATGATCATTTCTCTGCGGATGACTTAGACGTATATATCTAATTCTAGTCTCTTTCCTTAGTGCCAATCTCACATAACCGAACACCTATTGGACATTCTGAACTATACATACCTGTAGGCATCTTAAATTCAGTATTTCCAAATCAGAGCCCCTCATCTTACCCCTGTTCCAAATTTTGCTGTTTCTGTTGACAATGTAATCATCACCTTGATGACTCATGGCATGGCAGCTCATCGCATTGCTAATGTATGTCGAACTTGCAGTACATTAAAACCCTTAGATCTTTTTCAGAAAAGTGATATCTGTCTTTACCTCCTTATAACTATGACACTGCTGTGTTTTGTTCTTTGTTTTTTTTTTTTTACCCAAGGGCAAAACTTTACATTTATTGAGTTTCGACTTATTGAAGTACTCTAACCTGTCATGATCTTTTTGGATCCTGACTTTGTCATCCAATATGTTAGCTATCCCTCCAAGCTTTCTGTCACCTATACATTTCATGCCTTTATCAAAACCATTTATTTATAGACAGGTAGATAGAGTGCTGGACTTGGAATCAGGAAGACTTATATTCCCAAGTTCAAATCTGGCCTCAGTCTTTAACCAGCTATGTGATCCTGGGTAAGTAACTTGATCTCACTCAGCTTCAGTTTCATCTTCAAAATGAGAATAATAAAAGCTACCTCACAGGATTATCATGAGGATCAAATGAGAAAACACGTGGAAAGCCATTTGCAAAATTTAAAATATCATATGAATGCTCTCTGGTAGTAGTAGTAGTAGTAGTTGCAGTAGTAGTGGTGGTGGTGGTGGTGGTGGTAGTGGTGGAAGTGGTAACAGTCACAGTGGTAGTAGTAGTAGTAGTAGTAGTTGTTGTTGTAGTAAAAATGTTAAGTAGTACAGGACCAAGCAGAGGTCTCTGCAGTAATACACTGGACATATCCTGGGATGGCGACACAAAACTATCAATAATTCTTTTAGTTAGTCAACCCAATCAGTTCTGAATACATCTCATTTATCATCTAGTAAAAACATCTCTCCATTTTCTCCATGAGAATAATATGATATATCATATCAAAATGGTTGCCAATATCTTGGCAATTTCTTTCATTTACTGGTTTAGTAATGCATACTGTAATAAACAAAAAAAAAAGATGTAAACTAGGTTAGTTTGGAATAGCCTATTCTTGATGAAGCCATGCAGGCTTTGTTATGACCAGTTTCCTTTTGAGGAATGTGCCAAAGATCTCTTGACTTATCCTTTCAGCATTTCCCTGGAGTCAAAATCAAGATCACTGGCCTATAGTTTGTAGACAGTTCTCTTCTCTTTTTTTGAATATCAGGTCATCAGTTGTCCTTCAATCCTTATGGTACTTCACCCATTTTCAATTATCTTTCAAAAATCATTGACAATGGCTCGGCAAAGACATCTGCATCAGACCCAAGGCTGTGTTTCTTCTGGGCAGGTGTCTTGCATTCCTCAAGGGCAGCTAAGTGTTCTCCTATCTCCTTGCTTACCTTGGTTATCAACTCTATAGTCATTTTTATTCTATTATCTTCAACATCAAGATCATTCTCCTTTGCAGAGAAAACAGAAACAAAACAAAAGATCTGTTTCTATTATCAATTGTTCCCAGTTAGAATGTGAGTTCCTTGAAATTAGGGATTATTTCATTTGTTGTCTTTATGTACACAGTGCTTGGCACAAATTAGGTGATTAATAAATACCTGTTGATTGATTATTTGACTAGGTAAGTGTGAGGTCACTTAGAGTGGATTAGATAATGGCTTTGTGGATGCTTCTGATAACATTTTTTTTTCTTTTGGTCTGGATCTATGATTTTATCAGTGTGGGAAACTTCCAGTTTGGAAACTCACTTGGTACAGATTAGCAATTCATCTGTAGAGGGTTTCCAGGCACTGAGAGCTCCGGTGACTTGCCTATGGTCACATAGCCAGTATGAATCAGAGGTAAGACTTGACCGAGGTCTTTCATTCTCCAAGCTTAGCTCCCTAGCCAACAGGCCATCTGGATTCTCATAACAAAAGCAACAATTATTTAGCATTTCTAGGATTCATGATTTTATTAGTGTGTCTATCTTCCTTTCATGTAGATCCTAACTTTTCTGTGCTATAGTTGACAGCATTAGTGAATTTCTATGGTGAGAGATCATCAGCTTGTGGCAAATCTGTTGTAAGAATCTCTCAGTAGCTGATCGTCAGAGGACAGCCACACAGTCCATCAGTAAGCCTGTATTAGAACCATTCCAATCTTGGTAAGATGTCCCAGAACTCTGGCCATTCTGATATGTCTTTCAAAGTTCTCATCTTTGCCACAACAAGGCATAGGAATAGGACTTTAGTGGAACATACTGATTATATTTAATTTATACAGCACCTTTGAGCATACAGTCTTCAAGGTCTGCGATCCTCAACTCCAGTAGATTGTATTCACTTCTAGGTACTACATTTTAGGAAGAAAATTGATGAGGTTTTGGAGAAAGAATATTGGGAAGCTAAGGGTATTGGAAGCTATGTGAGGTGCTAATTGGAATTGGGAATATCTAGCCTGGAGAAGAAAAGACTTACAGAGTACATATATATAAGTCTTCAAAATCTGAGTTGCTATCATATGGAAGAGGGATAGAGCTTGTTGAGCCCAAAAGAAAAAAAACTAGGAGCAATGGGTGGAAATTGCCAAGAGAAAGCTTTTTGCTTAGCATATGGAAAAAATTCCCCGGCAATTATAGGCGTCTAAGAGTGGAATGGTCTGCCTCAGAAGATAGTAGGTTCTATATCACTATAAGTTTTTAAGTGGAGTCTAGTGACTACTTCTTAGGGACATCGAGGAGGAATTTTTGGTCAAGGCTGAATTATATTGCAACTGAGCTCCTTAAGAACTCTGAGATTCTGCAATCGCTTTCATTAAAAGTGTGCTTTATAGTTTGCTAAAGTGCTTTTAAATGCATTATATAATTTCATCTTTATAACAGTACTATAAAGTAGGTATAGTTATTATTATTGGCATATTTGTTCTTCTTGATAATGCCTTACCATGTTGAAAGCAGCTAATTCATTAATAATCAAAATTATTACAATCATTCCAATAGGTACTTTCATTTCTATTTTGCATGTATGTCACAATTTATAGCTCCTTGTCTCTCATGCACCACTCTCTCCCTCCTCCCCCAGCTTTCAATGGCATCTGTTCTCTCTCCCCTACTGCCCTCTCTCTCCTGTCCTCTAGCCACAGTCCCCATTCCTACAGTTGGCTTGGTGCCCCCCTCCTGCCATTGGGCTAAATGGAGAGGAACACATCTTCCAGCTGAATGGATAAAACTCAGTGAGCCAAGAAACTCTCTGCTCCTGCTTACCAGGGGCAGACAGGGGAGGGGGGATGCATTTATGGCCATGTTAATGAGCAGTTCTAATTATTTGCTTCTGAGCAAGGCTTATTGTTTTCCCTGGGAATGGCTAAGTTTGAATCTAGCTGCCTTGAACCCCCCGTTTGAGAGTTGTTTTGGTAAGTGAGTCTCTTAGGCCTAGATGACAAACTAGACTGAGGCTCTACTGAGCTTCTGATGTTAACCCAGGGAAATGGTTTTTCTTTTGTTTACAGTGAGAAATGAAGCATAAAGGACAGCTGTGAAGTTTCCAGCACTCTCAGGGAAGGTTAACTTCCTTAGCCCTAGGGGCAAGCAGAAAGACAGGGTGGAAACAAAGGAAAGAACACTCATTTTTGCCATTCTCCTACCTTACCTCTCTTTGTCCTGGAGGGTCTGTGGTTGGTTTACTTGGCTGTTTAGAGCTATGTCCTATGGGAAACTCAGTGACTTTGCTATCCTTAAAAGAGGAGGTGTGAGCCCCCAGTCACACTTTCCCATTGGCAAGGTCCTCTATGTGTTCAGTTTACCTCATCAAAATTGCAACCTACATTTTCATGGCATTTTTAATGTTATGGGGATCAATATGGGTCATAGCTATGACTTGGAATTTATCACATTAGTACACTATTCCAGAAAGCATTCAGGTCTCCATGTAGTGGGTTCAACTAGTACTTCTAAAGGGACTAGTCAGGAATTTGCCCTTTTGCCTGTTGGGATAAAGTATCTCTTTTGCATTTTTCAAGGAAAGTCAAGGAAGGAGAAGAGGTGTGTATAGGCAGAGAGGACGACAGTGGTCTGGGGCCCTGGAATAAAACTCCCTTGTAACTATGGCCCTTGGTCATAGATTCTTGGAGTTTTCCACTTCCCTCTAAATGCTGACACCAGTCTAACCTCTCTTCACCTCTCCAGAACCCCCTGAACCAATACTAGACATTGGATATGAAGCTAGGCCTTTTGTTAGAGAACCTACAAGCCAGTGATTCTCTTTTAGTCCCTTAGTCAGGTAGTAGTGTTGACTAAGCACTTGTGAGTGGTCTCCATGATGAAACTGTGATGGAGAACTCCTGAGAAAGTAGGGAGAGCTAAAGAATTAGGAACAAGTGGGAGATCTGCAAGTGCATTTGTTCTTTTATCCTCAGGAGGTGAGGAGAGAAGAGAAAGCAAGCCCTTATATTTGATAGTATTCCTACTCTTTCTGCCCCTTACTTGTTCTTGCATCCAAAATATTTTATGGGGGCAGCTAGGTGGCACAATGAGTAGAGCACCAGCCCTGGAGTCAGGAGGACCTGAGTTCAAATCCTGCCTCAGACACTTGACACACTAGCTGTGTGACCTTGGGCAAGTCACTTAACCCCAATTGCCCTGCCTTTCCCCCTCAAAAAGAAACAAAAAACAAACAAAACAAAATATTTTATGGTACCAAAAGTGAATAATAATAGCTTATTTTATGGTGTTTAGGTTTATAAAGCACTTTTTATACCTGATTATATTTGAATCTCAAAATTGACTTGTGAGATAAGTAATTCAGGTATTATTATCCCATTTTGTAGATAAGAAAATCAAGGCTCAGAAAGATTAAGCCCATGGCCCCACAGTCATAAAATAGCCGAACTAGGATTTGAATAAAAGTTCGGTTTTTTTGTTTTGTTTTGTTTTTTATTTCATAACCAGTGCTCAGTCTAGCATACCGTAGGTTTGGGTACTGGAACCCAGAGCACCTACCTATTTATTTCTAGGGAAATTAGCACAATTGGCACTACCTCTGGAAATTCTCTGGGAATATGGTAACTGGTATGATGGGAATAGGCACTGTAACTTGCATTCTTATCCTTTCTCTTTCAACCTCCTCCCTACCTTTGCCCCTTCATATGTTTTCCTGAGTTCTGCACAGCTGCAAGGTATCTTCCTATGCAGTTACAGCTGCCTGGCTACATTTTAGCATGAGATATTCATCACCAATTTACCTGCACATGACTGGAACATTCAGATCAGGGGGTGAAGGGCCCAGAACATGAGCTGAGTCACTATAAGTAGGCCCATATCTGAGCTACTGAAACCAACTGTATGGAAAAACCTTGGCATTTATTTATTTATTTGTTTGTTTTGTTTATTTGTTTATTTATTATCTATAACCTGGTCTTCTGGGCTGGATGCATTCTCTGAAGAAGACATAATTGTATGTAGCAAGGCGTTCAGTAATGGATGACGTTGCATTATTAAACATTTTAAGAAATTCAGTAAAAAAAAAAAAGAAATTCAGTAATAAAGAGCTTAAAAAACAGCTCCCTGTGGATTACATTGTCCCATGAATAATTTGGAAACTAACAGGGAATAAAATAATAAATATTCCTATTTTTAATAGACTGGCAGCTATATGGAATGGATTTCTAGGCAAGAAGTAGAAAGCCACAGCAGGCTCAACCATCATTATGTCCCTTTTGTGAAGAGTAATATATTACAGACCTATAGAATTTAAGTATTATAGAGAATGTACATCAAACAAGGGCATTTGTAATGGGCCACAAAGGAGTGTGTGCGGAGTTGTAATCAAGCACAATTGGAGAACCTCGGAGAGTCAGTATTACTGTAGCACTAGGACCTGAGTTTGCTTAATTGGGGGAGCTGTCCAAGGTGCTTACACTAGAGATGATTGAGAAACCTCATTTGTAGGACAGATGAGTATGATACAGTGACTTTGCACAGAAAGAAAATACAAATGAGTGCTGAGACCTAAGGCTATGCTTTCATGGGGAGGGGGAGAAACAGTTTGCTTTAATTTGTTGGTAGGGATGGTATCAGAAGTTTGTATTTTACAGCATTTATTTCTTTGAGTATTTATAGATTGTTAATGAATTCATTAAGCTGTTGTTGAGTGTGTGTACATCTTGTGAATTTTTCAATCTCAGATATCACCATAATTGATTTTATCTGCTCCAAGCCAGTTCTTTTCAGGGCATGCAAACTGGGTGCCCTAGATGAAAAACTGCTCTCTCTCTCTCTGTCTCTCTCTCTGTTTCAGTCTCTCTGCCTCTGTCTCTCTCTCTCTCTCTCTCTCTCTCTCTCTCTCTCTCTCTCTC